>ML297059.1:0-24790 GCA_005239495.1 Nicotiana undulata | reverse complement strand
ATATATATATATATATATATATATATTCCTCGAGTCGAAGGTCTTCAAAAATAATTTTTTTTACCTCTACGTGGTAGGGGTAAGATCTGCACACACTATCCTCCCTAGATCCCACTTTTGGGATTATATTGGGCATGTTGTTATTAATGTAGAGAGAGTGAGTGAGTGTTTGTGAGTGTATTTTTGTGAGCCGAAGGTCTTTAGAAAGAGTCTTTTTATCTCCACAGGGTGGGCTACGGCCTGCATATACATTATTATTTCCAGAACCACTTTTGAGATTATACTGGTATATTGTTGTATATAGGATTTAGTCAACCTATATTATATTATAAGGAGAGTAGTGAAGCATGTGGTTAAGCCAAGTGGCAAGCTAAAAAGAAGCCTTTTGATAATTTTAAGACAACATTAAAAATTTGAATTATAAATGGAAACATAATTAATGAAAGTAGTTTAATAAATCTTATACTCAATCTAAATAAATCTTAGACAAATCTAACCTATATATCTACATTTAAATTTAAATTTATATGTATATTTGTAGCTATATCTATATTTATATCTATATTGATACACCCATAGTGTTTTTTCTATATTAGCTAGAAATATGGAGGTAAAAAATTAACTAAAAATTATAATAGAAAAAAAAAATATAGAAATAAAAGGTCATCCCGTGTATTTCTTGCTAAATTTGTGTTCCGAAGTCATGAGAACCTCCTTCTATCTCACCTCGATTTGCATGCGCATCCCGGACGTGTAGCCGGGAAGCCGTTATGGAAAAACTGATGAAAATGATATTTTTTGTGTTGAAATTTGAGTAAAGTTGACTTTGGTCAATATTTTTGGTAAACGTACCCGGACCCGTGATTTTACGGTCCCGGAGGGTCCATAGGAAAATATGGGACTTAGGCGTATGCCCAGAATCGAATTCCGAGGTCCCAAGTCCGAGAAATGAATTTTTAAAGAAAATTATTTTTTGAAAAATATAAAAGTTTTTGGAAATGAAATTTGATGTGAAACCTGTGGTATTGGGCCCGTAATATGGTTTCGGAGCCCGGTACATGTTCGATATGATTTATATGTGTTATCTGTGAAGTTTGGTAAGAAACGGACTCCGTTTGACGTGATTCAGACCTTAAATGCTAAATTTAGAAGTTTTGAAATATTTCATTGATTTTGAGGTTTAATTCGATGTTTATGATGTTATTTTGGTAATTTGATCACACGAATAAGTCCGTAGGATGTTTTTGAGGTTGTGTGCATATTTGGTTTTGAGCCTCGAGGGCTCAGGTGAGTTTCGGGTAGGTGTCAGGGTGCAAAAACCTTAGAAAAATCTGGTGTTATTGCTGTCATCTGGTGTCTGGTATTTTATGCTAAGCGTGCGCATAGGATAGGCTGTGAACGCATAGCACAAGGTTGGGGCTGGGCAAAATTTGGCTTGTGCGAACGCACCCATGAGGATGCGATCGCGGAGGGAAACCAGTTACAGCTATGCGAACGCACCATGTAGGTCGCGAACGCACAACCTATAAGGGGAACCTGGGGGGCTGGGTGCAATTTACCCTGTGCGAACGCGGCCTGGGGCCCGCGAACGCGGAGAGTAAAAACGCCCAGTCATTTTTAAAGTAAAAAACAGAATGTATTACGGGAATTTCCACCATTTTCATAAACCCCTTCTTCTCCAAACCTCTTAGGCGAATTTTGAAGCATTTCTTCACCATTATCTCTTGGGTAAGTAATCTTTGACTTGTTTCTTCCATTTTTATTAACACCCATTAGATTTTAGGCCTAAAAACATGGGATTTAAGGTAGAAATTTAGGGATTTGGGTAGAATTAGGGCTTTTTGATTATTTCAGAATTTGACCTCGTTTTGGGATCGGATTTCAAAATAAATTATATATTTGGGCTCGTGGGGGAATGGGTGATCGGGTTTTGGTCCGAACCTCATGTTTAGACCAAGCAGGCCCGAGGTCAATTTTTTGGATTTTTAGGAAGAATGTTGGGAATTCTATAACTAAGCATTTGAAATTGAATTGTTTAGCATTCATTGATGTTATTGAGTCAATTATGTCTAGATACGATTGATTTGGAATCGAGTTCGAAAGGAAAAGCGGTGCTAGAGGCTTGATTTGGATTCTTGGAGTCGAGGTAAGTGTTTGGCCTAACCTTAACTTGAGGGAATAAGTGTTGAGTCCTATTTGCTACGTGTTTATTCCATGTCCAATGTATAAGTGAGGTGACGAGTACCTATATGTTGTGGTCAAGCATGCCTGTGAGTCGAATATGAGTGATTATGTGATTTTCATTGAAGTTTACTGTGTTTATGGATTTGATATCATTTGGTAGTTATTCATTTAATGGAAATTCTCAGTTGTGAGTACTGTGGAGTAATGGTTCGGTTGAGGAATATGTTGGTAAGTTATATATATGTGTAGGTTTGGTTATAGCTATGTCCCTTGCCAGGACGTTATTATTCTTGTTGATTATTCCTGTATATTTAAGGTTTCTTATTGTTGATTTTCCTGTCAACTGTTGTTTTATGAGTATTTATGCACGAGGGGACATTCCGTGCCGTGATGTTGATTATTTATGCACGGGGGGACATTCCGTGCCGTGATATTGATTATTTATGCACGAGGGGACATTCCGTGCCATTGTTGATACCCAATTTTTCCTCAAATTATTTTCATATTTGGATATAAGCTTTCAAAATCACTCTCCGCAATATTGAGTATTTTTCCTAATTATTCCATATTTTATCTAAATTGTTTCCTATTCATTCAATATTGTATATTTTTCTAATTTATAAATTGTGCTTTAAAATTAATTTCAAAATACTTTCCAGTTTTGTATGTCATTTATAATCACTTGTTATTTATTAAAATCCGATTATTGCATAAATTTGCCAATTGTGTCCTATTTAGTTTTAATTGCAATCATTTTGCAATTATGGCTTGATTAATCATTTTATACCTTTAAAAATCCGAACTCATGTCTTTTATATTTTAATATTGTCTAATTACTGTAATTATACTTATTTTTAACTTAATTTCATTTTTACAATCATTAGCTATTTTAATTAATTAAGTATCCTATTAAATTGGGTATTTCACAACTAGCCTCTTCCTATTTAACATTTAGCCACATTTGGCTAGCCCAATTACCCAACCCACTAACCCAAGTAAATACCCAAACCCAAACCCCATTATACCCGGCCTAGTCCCCATTCAATCTGAGTCGTTGATCAAACGAGATCAACGACCCAGATTATTGATTACCTTAATTAACCTACCCAAAAACCCCTCCCCGTCTCTCATTTCCCATCTTACACACTCTCTCTCTCTTCTCGACCCCTCCGCTCCTAGTTCTCTCTAGAGCCTTCTGGCTCCTCATCTTCTCCGATGGCTTTCACCTTCATCTCCGGCCACTCCCAGGCTCATCCCCTCAACCACCGGCCACCATGAAGCCGGCTCTCCTTGTACTTCGTCTATAAGGCCCTGTGAAGCTTCCTCCATGCCAAAGCAGCCACGGAAGCTCCTGCCTGAGTGTTTTCCAGCCTTCTTCGGCAAGGTTCGACTCAGGATGCTCCGGCTACCACCATCCCCAAGTTTCACAGCAGGTTTTATCATCTTCTCCGGTATCTCTGAAACCCTAACTCTCACGCTTCGATTCCTTTTAAAGATCTGTATCAAATCTGGGTATATTCCGATTTCCTTTCAATCTTCCTTAAAGATTTTTCGACTTTTATTAAACGACCCTTCATTTTTAAATTAGGGTTTCTTGACCTCTTTGCAAAACGGTTTCTCTTTTTCTGATTTTAGCATGTATTCTATGATTTTTCCATGTTTAAGCTTTTCTCATGTTGAAACTCCTAAACTTTTCGGCTCTATTCGTTGAGTTTGAGTCTGTCTTGTGATAACATGTTCGCTTCACTTATTTGTGTACTTGTTCTTATGAATACTCTGAGTTCATGAGGTTTTATCCCCATCCTGTTCATTAGGGCTTTGATTCTTTGCTTCTCCTGACCATATTATGTTTGATCTGTTAAATATCTTTAATCTTTCAGCATGCTCTAGTTTGAATCCTTGATTTTATAGGACTCTTTGCCTTATTGTACCTGTTAGCGTTCCCGAGTGGATCCTTTTACCTATTATGGGTATGCAGTCTGGTTAATTTCCTTTAATTAACGATCTTCTTGTTTGAATCCCTAATTTCCTGTGATTTGTACCTGTCACCAATCTTGTGTGTTGATTTCCTTACTAATTTCAACTTTCAAAATGTTTTCTTTCCTTAATTGTGGTCGACTATGTTACCAGCTGACTCCTAATTGCTTTCCTTATTAGAATTGGTTGAACCTAGCCTTAATTGTCTGTTCTATGCATACTAAGCTTGACTCTTTCCTTAATAGTCTGGTACTGATTTTATTACATTATGTGTCATATATATTGCCGTTTGAATAGGTATATCTTAACTTAAAGGATTACTGATTGATACAAGTTCCTTAATTATCATGATACTTTGATCCTTTCTTTATTTTAATTCTGTACAGTCTTCTATTTACCTTATATGCTCTGGGTTCTATACCATTTTGGAGTTGGAATCTCATAATTCGAGGGGACCAAGTACCTTCTCATACTAATTTGATTTTGTCTGCTATTAGGACCATATTTCGTGGTTCTTACCTTATGTGATCATCTGTTTTCAACTATATAAACTCTTACTCTTTCATTAAAATGAGAGGTCAAACATTGCTCAATTCTCTATATACTACTCTCTTGTGTTCTGCTTCTCTTGGCTCTCTCTCTTGTCTCTATTGTTGCTCTTTGCTTCTTGCTATTAGCCGGCTTCTAAGCCAAGGCTAATATTGTGCTATTGACTACCCTCTTCTGCTGCTCTTTACTTGCATCATTGGTATGTCCTAGTTAATATTACTGTACTCTAAACAACATGCTTCAATTTTGTTTAAGGTTTTTACTGTTTCTTTTGTGCTTCTATTTGTGGTTCTATTGTTTGCCATGTCACTAGCATGTCTAATCCCGCTATATGATCTCTCTTCTTCTTCTAGCTTAACACTAACTCCTGCTCTACTCCCTGTGGTTCATTAAGGCCTATGGGATCATTTGATTATGTGATTACTGTCTCTTTTCCCCTTTGCATGTCTAGCATATTTGTGTGTCTTTTTCATCAATTGTCTAGCCTCTCTTCTGTGATCTCTTTAGCAGTTGTATACTGGCTTGTTATTTCCATGAGGGTATCCACAATTGGTAATAAACTTATAACTAAAATTGATTACCTACTATCACTACTTGTCCCCAACCCCTATCCTTGCTTGTGATTGTTTTATGACTAGTTGTTGTTACTTCCTTTATTCAAAACTAATCTCATGTTACCCCTGCATCCCTTTCCATGTCTGTTTGTTTGCTTGGAACTCTACTGAGTTGTGATTAGTGCCATTACTTCCTGTTTCAGAATTATTTCCTCTATTAGTCTATAAGTGATTTCAAAATTCCCTTTGCTTAACCTCTTTTACCACTTCACACAATTCCTAGATCTTTAGGTTCCACCCCCTCAGTGTGTGCATCGCTTAGGGACCATGAGTTCCCTCTAAACCTTGAGACACTGAGGTAAGGGTACTCTACACTGCACTTGTTTAACCATGGGCATTTGTTGGGTGCTGGTATTGGCCAGGGCCCTCATTAAGGCCTTTGGGAGCTTTGCCGCACCCAGGTAGATGTAAGGCTGTAAACGGGAGAGAGGGTGAGCCTGGAAGATTGGGCCTGATTGAAGGCTCCCTATAGAATAACTTCTTGTTTTCCTTTTCATTATTTTAATTCATTTATTATGGTCTGTAATAATTTGTAAACAAATGATTGGGGCTGGATAGTGAATATGGGGGTTATGCATGCCTAGCTTAGGTAAATGGGTAGAAAACATGCTTATAGGACCTTACTTGCTTATTTGTCCATTAGATAACATGCATAGGACATGCATTTCACATGTTAGAATCTTGCTTTAGGACTTTCACTTTCAGCATGTTATTAAACTCAATTCATGACCCTGATCAGTTAATAAACAAGCAACATCAACTGTCACAAAGTCATTGCTGCATTTTCATCTTAGAAACCATGTTTTTTTAGGAACTTCTATATGCATTAGATATCCTGTTGCTTAAGATCTTTCACTCATTGAGTTGCAATTGTTAAAATGTCTAACTAGCCTGCTTAATCTAATAACCCGTAAAGTATGGACAATTTGTTTGACACATTTTCCTGCAAGTATATCCCTTAAATCAGACATAAATATGCATGTTCACCTTTGATATAATTAGGCAATATAGGCGACGCTTAGGCAAACCTTAGGCCTAATACGTATTAACATCAAAGCGATTATGTTCTTCTAGTTTTATCACTTCCTTTAAACATTTTAAACCCTGTTGTTCCTACTTTCGTTTACCTCACTGAAGCTCATTTACTTTATTAAAACTCCAGCTCTATATCTTAAACAATCTTGAAGTTGTGCATCCGTTCCCTCTTACTGATTTTCACTAATGCTTGTCCTATCATATTTTTCAAACTACTGGGTTTTCAAATGTTTCATTCTGCTCCAAATCGTGCCATCTCGAATCCTTATTTGTATGCCTTTCAAAGTCACTATGTTTGATACCATTTTACTGCTCTTTTACTACATTTCTTTGAACACTAATAGCTGTTACTTTGTGTTGAGTCACTGTATTTATTTACTTATCTTTAAGAAATTATTTCAAACCCATGCTTTAATAACTTTCATCTATGTTTACTAAAGCTTTAATCACTGTATACTCTTAAGTTTGCTGCTGCTCCCGTCACTTATTACTACTTTACTCCCAAAAATGGGCTCAAATGATTTTTCCGCTATGTTTTCTTGAAAGCTTTAAAACACTGCACTTCTAAGTTCGTACCATTATCTCTTATTGCGATATTTCTGCAAATCAGTTATTTTCGAATCATTCAATCTCAATCAAAACCTTTGCCTTCATTAAGTTTTTTTTTTTAATTTTAAAATTAGATTCTTTCGATTTAGTGTTTTTACTATTTTATCCTAAAATTCCTGTTTTAAACTCTTATCATTGAGACTTTAAGTGTGTTTGAGACATGCCAATTATATGTCTACCTGTGGAGGTATCTATGAGCCTTTATTTGTCCCTATGTGTTCCTTCATATGTGAAGTCTTACTTGTTATGCTTGTCGCCAAGTATTTTATCCTTTAAACCAAGGATGTCCAGCCTAGCACTCACATTGTAGGATTAGTGGTCTTAATCACCCTCCAGGACTCATAGGATGGGGCGGGTAATGGCACGCAATAAGCTTTCGTAACCAAAACGCGCTTTAAATAACCTTACGGGGTGGGAAGGGTAGAATATGGATATGATGACCAGTGCGCTAATACCACGTGTAGCCGCCTCCTCGAGGTGTGACATACTGGGTATTGCATTGAAGTGATCCGTATTATTTTAAACCTAGGACAATTCCTTTCAAATGTCTGTGTTACTCAAAAACCTTTAAAGATTTTTCAAACTTGTTTTAAATCCCCTCTTATATGACCCTTAATTGTTATTTGCTCACCGTCCAAATTCACAAAACTTATTGACTGGGACCCACAGTTGTGGATCTTGAGGGGTGCCTAACACCTTCCCCTTGGGATAATTTCAAGCCCTTACCCAATCTCTGGTAACACGAACTAGTTCATGAGTTCTCAACTCTAGGTGCCCTAACGCACCATAAAAATCGTTAGGTGGCGACTCTTCATTAAACCTCTTCCTTTAAGGAGTTGTCCGGAATGCCATAAACCCGATCTCTCCGTACCTAACCCGTGCGATAGAAAAAAGGGGCGCGACAGCATGGAGACTCCGCTGGGGATCCTTCCCTAGGCTTATACCGTTACAATTTGCTTTGTGCATTTGGACCTTTAATTTGCATCTTAATGCTTATGCTTTTTTTTATTCCCCAGTATATACCGTTTGTTGTTTATTTTTACAGATATTTATTTCACCTGAATGTAACTGACATATCTTCATGTTTTCTTTGTAACCGCTTTCCATTATAACTGTTGTATTTCCTTTCTTTACCGTTTTCCTCAACGTGAAAATACATGCCTATCTGTTTTAATGCTTATTATTGCATATCATGCTCCGCATTCATATTCCACTCGTGCCAAACAAATCCTATAGCAACGCTTACAATGAGTGGTTGCGCTATTCCAATATTATTACCTCCTAAATTCGGAAAGGCGTATTTGCAGTAAAACTAGTCGATCAACGGTGTAGTCGACAGTTCCGTGCCTTCCCCCTTGAGTTGTCCGCTCAAGGGTACCAGTCTAAAACCCCAATAGAAACCTTACTCTATTGTATGTTGCATGCATCATGGTCAAACCTAGCCAGGCTAACGTGTTGTCCGTACAATAGCTTTTAAGATAGCCTTGTCCAAAGTCCATTGGGTTTCCCTGGAATACAAAAGGACGCCTTCACATTCTGTGCATTTATTTGGAGAACTTAAATTCTCATTGCTAATTATTGATATTAAATAGTCGAGTCCGGTGAGGGTAAGGGCCTAACCTTGTTTGTTCGCAGGAAATGAGGCACGAAGTCCCCAGACTCAGTATGATCTAAAATATGACAAGAGGGCCAAGCTTGGAGAAGGTCCTTCTAGGACCCAATTAGATAGGATTTTCTTTTCCGCTTTACCAATGTAATAAGGCTGATGACCATTAGTGATTTTATTTCTTGCTTATTGTTTTTGTATTGTTTTTGGATTCGCCCATTTTTACATCAATAAAATGAGGCATTTAGCATTCCAAGTTCTCCAAATTAATTTGTCGCTAGGCCTACCTCGGGCCTGAAGAGGTTCCCCAACTTAGGATGCGTTTTACATTTTCGCATTACGTGTTTAAATTACCACAATATTCTCTATAATCCTCACTGACTTGTTACCTTTTTATTTTTGTTTCTTTTTATTATTCCCCTCCTCAAAGGTTGGTTCATGCACTCTAGCATTATATCTCAAGAGCTGGTCTGTCCGAACAACCAGAGCCCGTCGAGCCTCGGGTAGAAAGGCTAACAAAACAAACATTATTTACAGTTTATTTAAAGCATTTCCTTCCTTTTTGCATTTTTAATTTCTGCAAGAAAGAGCTCTTATGTTCAAACAATTACTCAATTTATCAAAGCATTTTCAATTTCCTTATAAATCTTACATTTACTTATATTTACTTGCTATTGTTTCCCCCCTCCCCCCCATTACTTTATTCATACAACATTACTGTTAATTATCTTGATGAACCGACGACTGTGTCCCACAACGAGGCAACGCAATGAATGGATTCGAGTTAGACGAGGATGATATACCTGAGGATATTATTAAAGAAGTCGAGAAATTTGAGAACAGACCTAAGTCTAATTTGGATGAGACTGAGGTCGTCAACCTGGGAAACTTAGAGAGCGTCAAAGAAACACGCATCAACATTCATCTGTCGCCGTCGGGAAAAGAGGAATATACGGAATTCTTAAGGGAATATGAGGACGTATTCGCCTGGTCATATGACGACAAGATTGGCCTCAGTACATCTATTGTGGACCACAAACTGCCAACCAATCCAACATGCCCACCAGTGAAGCAAAAGCTCAGGAAATTCAAACCAGACATGAGCTTGAAAATCAAAGAAGAGGTCACCAAACAGATCAACGCCGGGGTTCTCCGAGTGGTTGAATATCCTACATGGTTAGCTAACATTGTGCCTGTACCAAAGAAAGATGGGAAGGTCAGAGTCTGCGTCGACTACCAGGATCTCAACCGGGCCAGTTCGAAAGACGACTTCCCCCTGCCAAACATACATATCTTAATTGACAACTATGCCAAGCACGAGCTGCAGTCCTTTGTAGATTGTTTTGTTGGTTACCATTAGATTTGGATGGACGAGGAAGATGCCGAGAAAACGACATTCATTACGCTATGGGGGGTGTATTGCTACAAAATGATGCCATTCGGTCTGAAGAATGCAGGGGCCACTTACATGAGAGCCATGACTACTATATTCCATGATATGATTCACAAGGAGATCGAAGTATATGTGGACGACGTCATCATCAAATCAAAGAAATATGCCGATCACATGGAAGATTTGAGAAAGTTCTTCAACAGGTTAAGGAAATATAATCTGAAGCTTAACCCCGCGAAGTGTGCATTCGGGGTTCCTGCTGGGAAGCTGCTAGGGTTCATTGTCAGTCGTCGAGGAATAGATCTAGATCCATCAAAGGTCAAAGCCATCCAAGAATTGCCGCCACCAAGGAACAAAAAAAATGTTATGAGTTTCCTGGGAAGGCTCAACTATATCAGCCGGTTCATAGCCCAGTCCACTGTCATTTGTGAACCGATTTTCAAAATGCTAAGAAAGGATGCTGCCACCAAATGGACTGAGGATTGTCAAAAAGCCTTCGACAGAATCAAAGAGTACCTCTCAACACCACCAGTCTTGGTACCCCCAGAGCCGGGTAAACCCCTATTACTCTACCTGGCCGTATTAGATGGAGCTTTTGGTTGCGTTCTTGGGCAACATGATGAAACAGGGAGGAAAGAGCAAGCAATTTACTACCTCGACAAGAAGTTTACTCCGTATGAGGCCCGATATTCTCTATTAGAGCGCACCTGTTGTGCTTTGACTTGGGTCGCACAAAAGCTGAGGCATTATATCTGTGCCTACACAACGTATCTCATATCAAGGATGGATCCGCTCAAGTACATCTTTCAGAAACCTATGCCCACTGGCAAGCTAGTTGAATGGCAGATCTTGTTAAGTGAGTTCGACATCATTTACGTAACTCAAAAAACGGTCAAGGGACAAGCATTAGCTGATCATCTTGTTGAAAATCCTGTGGATGGAGAATACAAACCATTGAAAACGTATTTCCCCGGTGAAGAAGTGTCATTCGTAGGAGAGGACATTGCAGAATCCTACGACGGTTGGAGGATGTTCTTTGATGGGGACGCAAACTTCAAAGGCATGGGTATTGGAGCAGTCTTAATTTCAGAAACTGGTCAGCATTATCCGGTATCCGCAAAACTCAGATTCCCCTGCACCAACAACATGGCTGAATATGAGGCCTGCATCCTTGGGCTCAACTTGGCCATTGACATGAATGTTCAGGAATTATTAGTGATCGGTGATTCCGATTTATTGATACATCAAGTCCAAGGGGAATAGGCGACCAAGAATTCCAAGATACTGACATACCTACATCGTGTGCAGGAATTGCGAAGGAGGTTCACGAAGATTGAATTCCGGCACGTTCCCAGAATCCAGAATGAGTTCGCCGACGCACTGGCCACCTTGTCATCTATGATCCAGCATCCAGACAAGAACTTCATTGATCCTATCCCAGTGGGGATTCACACTCAGCCGGCTTACTGTGCCCACGTTGAAGAAGAAGCAGATGGAAAGCCTTGGTTTCATGATATTAAGGAGTACTTGGCAGAGGGAGAGTACCCATAGCTTGCAAACGCCACTCAAAAGCGCACTCTACGAAGACTATCAAACAACTTCTTTCACAGCGGAGGAATCCTATACAGGAGGACTCCCGATCTGGGTTTGCTAAGATGTGTCGAAGCAAAGGAAGCGATGAAGCTGTTGGAGGAAATACATGCTGGTACATGCGGTCCTCATATGAACGACTTTGTTCTAGCAAAGAAGATACTTCGGGCTGGTTATTTATGGATGACCATGGAAGCAGATTTCATCCAGTATGTCCGCAGATTGCATCCAGTATGTCAAATACATGGGGATATGATAAAGGTACCTCCCAGCGAGCTTAATGCAACAAGCTCACCCTGGCCGTTCGCCGCTTGGGGCATGAATGTTATTGGACCAATCGAGCCTTCCGCCTCCAACGGACACAGGTTCATTCTGGTTGCCATTGATTATTTCACCAAATGGGTCGAAGCAGCATCTTACAAAGCAGTTACTAAGAAGGTCGTGGCCGATTTTGTCCGCGACCGCAGTGTTTGTCGGTTTGGCATTCCAGAGTCAATCATCACCGAAAATGGTTCCAATCTCAACAGTGATTTGATGAAAGTAATGTGTGAGACTTTCAAGATCAAACACAAGAATTCTACAGCATACAAACCTCAAATGAACGGAGCCGTTGAGGCTGCCAACAAGAACATCAAGAAGATACTGAGAAAGATGATAGAAAAGCACAAGCAATGGCACGAGAAGTTATCATTTGCCCTACTGGGATATCGCACCACAGTTCCCACATCAATCGGGGCAACTCCTTACATGTTGGTATACGGTACAGAAGCCGTCATCCCTGTTGAAGTTGAAATTCCATCTTTGAGAATTATACAAGAAGCTAAGCTCAGCGACGCAGAATGGGTAAGAAGCCTCTATAAGCAATTGGCCCTCATAGACGGAAAGAGTATGAATGGAGTTTGTCATGGTCAGCTATATCAGAACAANATTATGTTCCTATCAATGTTGTAAATTGAACTACGCCTGACCTGATTCCCGTTTGAGAGGGGATACGTAGGCATCCCTGTGGGTTCGGTCATATTTTAATAAAACTTAAATTTCCCCCACGAATGGAAACTGGGGCAGAATTTTGAGGAGGGACCTCAAAATTCCGAAGCAAGTTCAGCCAAGCACCGCACCAGTAGCAGCTAGAAGCCTTCACCCATCAAACTGGGGCAAATGTTGAGGAGGACCCTCAAATCTCCGCAGCAAGAGAGGTTACAATGTCTTGAACCACGTCATGGTCGTCGGTTCATCCAAAGAAAACTATTTCTTTTCTATATGTTATATCATATGTTATAAAACCATGCATATTTATTTCTCGAAAAACAGTTTGTTTTAGCAACGCTACCCCTGTGGTACGAACGAAGTCATCATCATCAAGCAGATAGGTCGATCCGAGCCAGCAGGGATACGAACTAACCCTTCCCTCTACTAAACTCACGATTTTTCTTTGGATGCAGGCACAAATACGGCGAAAGCCCCAAACATCCTGTTATCCCCGCAGGACGCATGCTTCTCAAGGATACACTCTCGAATTCATTTCACATGCCAACACTTACTACTATCATTATCGCAAACGATACTTCATTCACAACAGTCGTATCATCGCACTTTATCATCAGCTAAGAACTCTTACTATCACTTTATTTTCTGCATTGCATGAGGCTACTTTTCTACCTCTCGAGACTAAGCTCTGTCTCTATCTTGCATGAGGTTAAGCTCTACCTCCATCTGCATTCGCATCTGCATAAGGCTATCAGCCTTCCTTCCGAGGTTAAGCCCTACCTCCATCCGTATTCGCATCTTTGCATAAGGCTACTTTTCTGCCTCTCAAGACTAAGCTCTGTCTCCATCTTGCATGAGGTTAATCTCTACCTCCATCTGCATTCGCATCTGCATAAGGCTATCAGCCTGCCTTCCGAGGTTAATCCCTACCTCCATCCGTATTTGCATCTTTGCATAAGGCTACTTTTCTGCCTTCCGAGACTAAGCTTTGTCTCCATCTTGCATAAGGGTAAGTCCTACCTCCATTTGCATTCACATTGCATAAGGATAACTTTCTGCCTTCGGAGACTAAGCATTGTCTCACTGCATTTTCTCACATTGCATAAGGCTAACTTCTGCCTTCCGAGGTTAAGCTCTACCCCCATCTGCATTCTTTGCATGAGGCTATCATTCTGCCTTCCGAGGTTCCATGCCACCTCTCTCCGCATTTTACTTCATTACGCAACGTTCCTTTCTATCTTTTCAAAGCAGTCACCTTTCGTTACATCATTTATTTACGGTTTCTTTCGGGATAAGCTTTGCCCCTCTTTTCTTTTCGCAAATCGCAAGACTAAGCTCTATTTTGACAACATCATACTATTGCATTCTTCATGGGCTGAAATATCGCCAACTTGTCCAAAGGCGTCATCGTTCAGAGGCACCATCTTCATGGCCGGAGAACACCATGTCATGGCCTGAGGATCCCTTTTATTAGTTTGCATATCATTATTCAAAGGCATCATGGTTCGAAGGCACCATCCTCATGGCCCAAGAACGTCATTTCATGGCCTGCGAATCCCACACCAAGCGACTCATGGCCCAGGACATCATGGTCTAAGGACATCATCTTAATGGTCTAAAGACATCATTCATAGTCCGATGGGAACTTGCAACATGTTTATATTATGCAATATAGGTTCGTTCTTTATTTACAGGTAACCCGATCGAAACAGCCAACCAGGCAAGAGCGTACCACTCCAGTTCTCCGATACGACCCCATAAGACCTTCCTACTTTTACCTTACCATGCACCTTGCGTCCGTTCTTGTGAAACATCACCGGTACATTCCACCGATGATTCCGGAACTACATACGGCCTGATTCCTGTAAAACCAGGGATATGTAGGCAACTCAAAAACCAGGGTGCGGCCGAATTCTATCCCACATCTTCATCTCGGTCAAATTGGCCATCATATCTTTACCCGACAACTCTTTCATCCTTCCTGGGTAAAAAGGGGCAGCTGTTGATACCCAATTTTTCCTCAAATTATTTTCAAATTTGGATATAAGCTTTCAAAATCACTCTTCGCAATATTGAGTATTTTTCCTAATTATTTCATATTTTATCTAAATTGTTTCCTATTCATTCGATACTGTATATTTTTATAATTTATAAATTGTGCTCTAAAATTAATTTCAAAATACTTTCCAGTTCTGTATGTCATTAAAATCCGATTATTGCATAGATTGACCAATTGTGTCCTATTTAATTTTAATTGCGATCATTTTGCAATTATGGCCTGATTAATCATTTTATACCTTTAAAAATCCGAACTCATGTCTTTTATATTTTAATATTGTCTAATTACTGTAATTATACTTATTTTTAACTTAATTTCATTTTTACAATCATTAGCTATTTTAATTCATTAAGTATCCTATTAAATTGGATATTTCACAACTAGCCTCTTTCTATTTAACATTTAGCCACATTTGGCAAGCCCAATTACCCAACCCACAAACCCAATTAAATACCCAAACCCAAACCCCATTATACCTGGCCCAGTCCCCATTCAATCTGAGCCGTTGATCAAACGAGATCAACGACCCAGATTATTGATTACCTTAATTAACCTACCCAAAAACCCCTCCCCGTCTCTCATTTCCCATCTCTCTCTCTCTCTCTCTCTCTCTCTCTCTCTTCTCGACCCCTCCGCTCCCAGTTCTCTCTAGAGCCTTCTGGATCCTCATCTTCTCCGATGGCTTTCACCTTCATCTCCGGCCACTCCCAGGATCATCCCCTCAACCACCGACCACCATGAAGCCGGCTCTCCTTGTACTTCGTCTATAAGGCCCTGTGAAGCTTCCTCCATGCCAAAGCAGCCATAGAAGCTCCTGCCTGAGTGTTTTCCAGCCTTCTTCGGCAAGGTTCGACTCAGGATGCTCCGGCTACCACCATCCCCAAGTTTCACAGCAAGTTTTATCATCTTCTCCGGTATCTCTGAAACCCTAACTCTGACGCTTCGATTCCTTTTAAATATCTGTATCAAATCTGGGTATATTCTGATTTCCTTGTCATCTTCCTTAATGATTTTTTGACTTTTATTAAACGACTCTTCATTTTTAAATTAGGGTTTCTTGACCTCTTTGCAAAACGGTTTCTCTTTTTCTGATTTTAGTATGTATTCTATAATTTTTCCATGTTTAAGCTTTTCTCTTTATTTCATGTTGAAACTCCTAAACTTTTCGGCTCTATTCGTTGAGTTTGAGTCTGTCTTGTGATAACGTGTTCGCTTAACTTATTTGTGTGCTTGTTCTTATGAATACTCTGAGTTCATGAGGTTTTATCCCCATCCTGTTCATTAGGGCTTTGATTCTTTGCTTTTCCTGACCATATTATGTTTGATCTGTTAAATCTCTTTAATCTTTCAGCATGCTCTAGTTTGAATCCTTGATTTTATAGGACTCTTTGCCTTATTGTACCTGTTAGGGTTCCCGAGTGGATACTTTTTCCTATTATGGGTATGCAGTCTGGTTAATTTCCTTTAATTAACGATCTTCTTGTTTGAATCCCTAATTTCCTGTAATTTGTACCTGTCACCAATCTTGTGTGTTGATTTCCTTACTAATTTCAACTTTCAAAATGTTTTCTTTCCTTAATTGTGGTCGACTATGTTACCAGCTGACTCCTAATTGCTTTCCTTATTAGAATTGGTTGAACCTAGCCTTAATTGCATGTTCTATGCATACTAAGCTTGACTCTTTCCTTAATAGTCTGGTACTGATTTTATTACCTTATGTGTCATATATATTGCCGTTTGAATAGGAATCTCTTAACTTAAGGGCTTACTGATTGATACAAGTTCCTTAATTATCATGATACTTTGATCCTTTCTTTATTTTAATTCTGTACAGTCTTCTATTTACCTTATATGCTCTGGGTTCTTTATCATTTTGGAGTTGAAATCCCATAATTCAAGGGAACCAAGTACCTTATCATACTGATTTGATTCTGTCTGCTATTAGGACCATATTTTGTGGTTCTTACCTTATGTGATCACCTGTTTTCAACTATATAAACTCTTACTCTTTCATTAAAATGAGAGGTCAAACATTGCTCAATTATCTATATACTACTCTCTTGTGTTCTGCTTCTCTTGGCTCTCTCTCTTGTCTCTATTGTTACTCTTTGATGCTTGCTATTAAGGCTAATATTGTGCTATTGACTACCCTCTTCTGCTGCTCTTTACTTGCATCATTGGTATGTCCTAGTTAATATTACTGTACTCTAAACAACATGCTTCAATTTTGTTTAAGGTTTTTACTGTTTCTTTTGTGCTTCTATTGCTTGCCATGTCACTAGCATGTCTAATCCCTCTATATGATCTCTCTTCTTCTTCTAGCTTAACACTAACTCCTGCTCTACTCCCTGTGGTTCATTAAGGCCTATGGGATCATTTGATTATGTGATTACTATCTCTTTTCCCCTTTGCATGTCTAGTATATTTGCGTGTCTTTTTCATCAATCGTCAAGCCTCTCTTCTGTGATCTCTTTAGCAGTTGTATAATGGCTTGTTATTTCCATGAGGGTATCCCCAATTGGTAATAAACTTATAACTAAAATTGATTACCTACTATCACTACTTGTCCCCAACCCCTGTCCTTGCTTGTGATTATTTTATGACTAGTTGTTGTTACTTTCTTTATTCAAAACTAATCTCATGTTACCCCTGCATCCCTTTCCATGTCTGTTTGTTTGCTTGGAACTCTACTGAGTTGTGATTAGTGCCATTACTTCCTGTTTCAGAATTATTTCCTCTATTAGTCTATAAGTGATTTCAAAATTCCCTTTGCTTAACCTCTTTTACCACTTCACACAATTCCTAGATCTTTAGGTTCCACCCCCTCAGTGTGTGCATCGCTTAGGGACCATGAGTTCCCTCTGAACCTTGAGACACTGAGGTAAGGGTACTCTACACTGCACTTGTTTAACCATGGGCATTTGTTGGGTGCTGGTATTTCTTTTTTTCCTTTTCATTATTGTAATTCATTTATTATGGTCTGTAATAATTTGTAAACGAATGATTGGGGCTGGATAGTGAATATGGGGGTTATGCATGCCTAGCTTAGGTAAATGGGTAGAAAACATGCTTATAGGACCTTACTTACTTATTTGTGCATTAGATAACATGCATAGGACATGCATTTCACATGTTAGAAATCTTGCTTTAGGACTTTCACTTTCAGCATGTTATTAAACTCAATTCATGACCCTGATCAGTTAATAAACAAGCAACATCAATTGTCACAAAGTCATTGCTGCATTTTTATCTTAGAAACCATGTTTTTTTAGGAACTTCTATATGCATTAGATATCCTGTTGCTTAAGATCTTTAACTCGTTGAGTTGCAATTGTTAAAATGTCTAACTAGCCTGCTTAATCTAATAACCCGTAAAGTATGGACAATTTGTTTGACACATTTTCCTACAAGTATATCCCTTAAATCAGACTTAAATATGCATGTTCACCTTTGATATAATTAGGCAATATAGGCGACGCTTAGGCAAACCTTAGGCCTAATACGTATTAACATCAAATCGATTATGTTCTTCTAGTTTTATTACTTCATTTAAACATTTTGAACCCTGCTGTTCCTACTTTCGTTTACCTCACTGAAGCTCATTTACTTTATTAAAACTCCAGCTTTATATCTTAAACAATCTTGAAGTTGTGCATCCGTTCCCTCTTACTGATTTTCACTAATGCTTGTCCTATCATATTTTTCAAACTACTGGGTTTTCAAAATGCTTCATTCTGCTCCAAATCGTGCCATCTCGAATCCTTATTTGTATGCCTTTCAAAGTCACTATGTTTGATACTATTTTACTTCTCTTTTACTACATTTCTTTGAACACTAATAGCTGTTACTTTGTGTTGAGCCACTGTATTTATTTACTTATCTTTAAGAAATCATTTCAAACCCATGATTTAATAACTTTCATCTATGTTTACTAAAGCTTTAATCACTGTCTACTCTTAAGTTTGTTGCTGCTCCCGTCACTTATCACTACTTTACTCCCAAAAATGGGCTCAAATGATTTTCCGCTATGTTTTCTTGAAAGCTTTAAAACACTGCACTTCTAAGTTCGTACCATTATCTCTTATTGCGATATTTCTGCAAATCAGTTATTTTCGAATCATTCAATCTCAATCAAAACCTTTGCCCTCATTAAGTTTTTTTTTTTTTTTTTAAATTAGATTCTTTCGATTTAGTGTTTTTACTGTTTTATCCTAATATTCCTGTTTTAAACTCTTATCATTGAGACTTTAAGTGAGTTTGAGACGTGCCAATTATATGTCTACCTGTGGAGGTATCTATATCTATGAGCCTTTATTTGTCCCTATGTGTTCCTTCATATGTGAAGTCTTACTTGTTATGCTTGTCGCCTAGTATTTTATCCTTTAAGCCTAGGATGTCCAGCCTAGCACTTACATTGTAGGATTAGTGGTCCTAATTACCCTCCAGGACTCATAGGATGGGGCGGGTAATGGCACGCAATAAGCTTTCGTAACCAACACGCGCTTTAAATAACCTTACGGGTTGGGAAGGGTAGAATACGGATATGATGACCGGTGCACTAATACCATGTGTAGCCGCCTCCTCGAGGTGTGACATACCGGGTATTGTATTGAAGCGATCCGTATTATTTTAAACCTAGGACAATTCCTTTCAAATGTCTGTGTTACTCAAAAACCTTTAAAGATTTTTCAAACTTGTTTTAAATCCCCTCTTATATGAACCTTACTTGTTATTTGCTCACCGTCCAAATTCGCAAAACTTATTGGCTGGGACCCACAGTTGTGGATCTTGAGGGGTGCCTAACACCTTCCCCTTGGGATAATTTCAAGCCCTTACCCACTCTCTGGTAACGCGAACTAGTTCATGAGTTCTCAACTCTAGGTGCCCTAACGCACCATAAAAATCGTTAGGTGGTGACTCTTCCTTAAACCTCTTCCTTTAAGGAGTTGTCCGGAATGTCATAAACCTGATCTCTCCGTACCTAACCCGTGCGATAGAAAAAGGGGGCGCGACAGCCGTGATGTTATTTATTTATGCACGAGGGGACATTCCGTGCTGTGTTGTTGATTATTTATGCACTAGGGTACATTCTGTGCCGTGTTGTTGATTATTTATGCACGAGGGGACATTCCATGCCGTGTTGTTGATTATTTATGCACGAGGAGACATTTTGTGCCGTGTTATTGATTATTTATGCACGAGGGGATATGCCGTGCCGTGTTGTTGATTATTTATGCACGAGGGGACATCCCGTGCCGTGATGTTGTTTATTTATGCATGAGGGGACATTCTGTGCCGTGTTACTAATATTTATGCACGAGGGGACATTTCGTACCGTGTTTTGTGATATTATAGCACGAGAGGACATGCCATGCCGTTTCTGTTTACTCATTTGTTCAGAGTTGTTGATTCTTGCTGCTATTTAATTATTTCAATTGTTGTCTTGTCCCGTCTTTTCAGTAGTTGTTACCCTTGTCTCCCCAGCATGTTTTCCCTGTTTTGTACTTAACTGTTTACTTTCTGTTATTATTCGTGCTATATATATTGTAGAACTGCACAGGTATTTGTTATTTGTCGTGTCGTAGCCTCGTCACTACTTCGCCGAGGTTAGGCTCAGCACTTACTCAGTACATGGGGTCGGTTGTACTGATGCTACACCTGCACTTCTTTATGTTGTGCAGATTCCGGTACCGGACCCAGTGGACACTGATCGAGGAGGCTTCCTTCAGTTCACCAGGCAACACTGAGGTAGTCCTGCAGGCGTACGCAGGCCTTGGCATCACCTCCTATATCATCCTTATTCTGTCTTTTCTTTGTATTTCGAAGACAGTAGTACTTGATTATTCAAACCGTTGTTTTTAGTATTCTTAGATAGTCCGTGAAATTGTGGTACCGCTTTCTGGGAGTTGTATTACGGATTTGGATAAATTATGCACTTAAGTTGATATATTTTATTTCTTCCGCACTTTATCTCTACTTGTTATTGTATTTCACCTTTAACTGCTTAAATAATAAAGGAAATAAGTTGTAGTAACTGGTAACGCTGTCTTGTCTAGCGGGTTCAACGTTAGACGCCATCACGATCTCGACGGTGGGATTTCGGGTCGTGACAAGAAAGACGTAGATTGAGATAACCTATGACTGTTTATACTTTGGAGTAAGTTACAATAAAATTAAAATTTACTTAAGATATTAAAAATTTATTAGGTTTAAAAATTAAATAAATTCAAGCGGCAAAATAGATCTTACATAAAGTATAAAACTTATTTATAAGGTAAGAAAAAACTTAAATAATTATTAAAATACTTTAATAGCAATAATAATAGTGTCATATTAATATTGATAAATAGGGCAAACGAATATTTTATACGTAAATATTACTACAACATTCAAATATAATGGGTTCAAACAATTAAGAAATATTTAGTTGTGATTAATATTTGAATTGAGTGCAGTTAGTTTAAGTTAGAAAGCATAGCATAATTTTTTTGATAACGTAGTCAAATTTAGAAAATACAATAATAAAACTTATTTGAATTTGAGAAAGTTTTTAAATTTTTATCTATATTATATTAGAATGAGTGTGGTAGAAATAGTTATTAAATTCAAACAAGCTAATAAAAATTCACATGACAATGTAATACTATTAGGTATTGAATAATATAATATCAAAAATAAAAAATAAATAGAGAAAACAAATTTAGATTTTGTATCATAGAAAAAAATGATAAAACTTATTTAAATTTGAGATAAGAAAGTTTTTTATATTATGATAAGAAAATTCATAATATGAATATGTCCACTTAACAAAAGTCTAATAGATAAAATGAAAAACTAAAAATATTGAATAATAGAAATAAATTAGAGATAATGTGAGGATATTTATAAATCATAAATTTAGAAAATAAAATAAATTAAATATACAAACTTAAAATTAGAAAGGGAATGGCTAATTGAATTTAAAATTAGAAAGTTGTTAAAATTAAATATAGAATACTTAAAATATTAGCAACATTATGTTAAATTATTAAAAATTACTATTAGAAATGAAAGGAAAAGGCTAATTGAATTAAAATTGAAAAGTTGTTAAAACTATGATTAGATGCTCAAACTATGGATACTATCACGAAATTGAAGTCTTATTTATGAAAAAATAACTAAAATATAATATAAATTTCTAATATAGGTAGTTATACTAATGAAAATTAAAAATTAAAAATTAAAATTGTATTAAAGATGAAAAGAAAGAATATTTACATAAGAAATAAGCTGACAGTGAAAATATTACTACAACATTTAGATATAATGTGTTAAAACAACTCAGAATTTTTTTTCTATGATTAATATCTAAATTGAGTGCAGTTAGTATGAGTTTGAAAGCATAACATAATTTTTTGAAACTGCGTTTCAATTTAGAAATAGAATGATAAGAATTATTTGAATTTGAGATGAGTTTTTTTTTTTTTTGAAAAACAATACGGAAAGAAACAAAATGATAGTAAACATATTACTACATACATATAATATGTTCAAACAATTAATTATTTTTATAATACTAAAATAAAATTTTAAGAATATAAAATAATTTTCTAATATAGGTAATTTTATTAATAAAAATTAAAAATTAAATTTATATCTTAAAGCTAAAAAAAAATTTTTTTTATTGCATCTAAATAAAAAATAATTATAGTAGAACTCAATACATTTCGAACATAATTATCAAATAACTTATGTATTAATATATTAGCCTACACCAATTTTAAAATTTAAAATAAAATATGATATTATTTTGGTTATAGGTAAAAAATATTAATGTAAAAAGTAATTAAAATTTATAAGGGAAGAGAATGTATAAAAATAGTGTGGGGATACTTATATATTAAATTAATTTTAAATAAATAAATTAAATTAAATTAAATAATATTATAATAAATTTAATTGATTAAAAAATTTCGAATGAGAGGATACAAGCATAAAATTATATCAAATTTTTAGAATAAAATATTTCTATTTATTAAAGACTATTAAAAGAATAATAAGCAAGACATTAATTTAATTATTAAGCTAATATATATTATATATTCGTACAATAATATTAAATAACAAATAATACAATAACTATAAGAAAAAAGAATTTGTGTACAAATAAT
The DNA here is from genome assembly GCA_005239495.1 of Nicotiana undulata. Taxonomy (NCBI): domain Eukaryota; kingdom Viridiplantae; phylum Streptophyta; class Magnoliopsida; order Solanales; family Solanaceae; genus Nicotiana; species Nicotiana undulata. The sequence continues at coordinate 2,037 of ML297059.1, read as the reverse complement.
GTGATGAATACGACATATCTAACTTTTAAATAAAAACAAAGTGATTGTAAGAAGTTTGTTAAAATAATATGATTTATTGTGCTCAAACAAGACAGACCCCAACATGATATGTTTAATATTCTTTAATATTGATGCGAAAAGAAATGCAAGACTAAAATCAAGGGGTTATGTTGTTATAAATATAAAAAAAAGATAGGTTATACACTAAGAGATTTGAACAATAATTTCATATCCTACTTCATAATTAATATCTAATGTTATATAATTTTTATCTGAGAGGTTTATATTTTAAGGTTATTTGCCCATATATAGCTTTCTTTTGTATGTTTCCTTTTTATTTATTTTGTGATTTTAAAATATGTCTTGAACAGGAAATTAATTACTATCCTGAAGGTTCCATTTTGTTTGTCCAAATCTAGAAAGCAAATATCTAAAGCACAGAATTCTATGCTGCTAGGAGATTTATGATTGTGCAAACCAAAAGAAATTTTATTACACAATGTTCCCCAATTTGTGTCCAATTTTTTTTTATTATCATTGTCTTTGGACGTGTGTTTGCCAACCAAACTAATACAACACCAGACATTGATTTGAGATTTAATTTCCGAAAAAGAAGAAGGAGATAAGTGTGTTGTTTCCCCTCCGGAGACATGAGAATTAAAGGATTTACTTTCTATATATTGGCAATATAAATTAGTTTTACATTATCAATACATTTTTACACTGTTAACGTTTAATTTAATCATTAATATTCAGCCGATAAATATTCTATTAAAGGAAGTGAAATGATATTGCAGTAGGCATATATAATAAAGTGTTTTCGTCCAAGTTCCAACTACACAAAGGGCAAAAAGATAAAAGTAGGGTATCACATAAACATTGTATTGTATGTTATGTCACTCAAATTTTTAGCCCCACTTGGATATAATTTTTTTTTATTTTTTTCAAACAAAATTTGAATTTTTTTTTTGACGAAAATTTTACTTTTATTTCATCAAAAACTGTCATTACATATCCAGATTAACGCTGACCATTAATCTCTCATTTCGATTACAGGTATAACTATACTAAGTATGTAATACTAACAATTCTATACTAAGGTATTCTATTTACATATTCTAATCCTGGCCTCCATTTGATTTTCTTCCTTCCCTGTACATGTATATGCATTGCAACCTCCTTACAGATTTCATCAATATTGTATCTCCCTTTGTTGAATCTCATCGAGTTTTTTTCACGCCATATGCAATACACAACCATTGCAAAAGCTGCCGTGATCATTTCTGATTTACAGTCTGTCTTCTTTGCCATGCTGTTCATCCATTTCAATTCATGTTTCCAATCCCCTATCTGCCTTGTATGTCCCAGCCAATTCAATATCATTTCCCACAGTTTCCTTGTACTCTGGCAACCAAAATACAAATGATCAAAGGTTTCCTCAGCTTGTCCACAAAATATACAGTCTGCCTGCACTTGAATGCCAAATTTAGCAAGCCCTATCCACAGTTACTATCCTTTGATTAATAGTTAACCATAGATGAAACTTGAATCTTGGATGAATCTGTGAGTGCATGTGGATACTTTTCCATTCAACTCTACTGAATTGAGGCTGCAGTTGTACATATGCCTTATATATTTGGAATTTACCCTGCTTCTCAAATTTTTCCAGAATTGTTACAATGCTATGTTGATCAGTCCTCATCTTCAGTACTTCCTCTTTTGCCTCAATGTTCTTCCTCACCACCCATGCTGCAGCTTTGGGTGTGTGTATATCTTCAATACATCTGCTCTTTATGTAGTAGGTATGAGCCCATCTAATCCATAATGCATCCTTCTTTTTAGTCAGAGCCCACAGGTGTTTCATCACTGCTGCCTTGTTCCAGACCTTCATATTGATCACGTTCAATCCACCTGCTACTTTAGGTTGGCATATTTTGTCCCATGCTATTAAAACTTTCCTTGAGAATTCATTTGATCCATGTCACGCCCCCAAACTAGGGGAGGCACGACTGGCACTCGATACTGTATTTGATCGAG
>ML297058.1:1299-16084 GCA_005239495.1 Nicotiana undulata | reverse complement strand
TGCAGAGATGAAGAGGAGGTACCACTAACGGCGGGCTGAGCTACCTGCTATGGAACCACCTACATCCATATAAAAGATGTAGCGCCCGCGGTAAAAAGGACATTAGTACTGTAGAATAGTACTAGTATGTATGAACAAACTTTATCCCAAGTACAATCAACCAATATACAGATAAGAAAAAGGACAGCAATAGGACCAACAATCAAAACACACGGAAAGAGACAATCAAAGTCAACAATTTTACAATCTCTCCTTTTTCCCTTTCCAACACCACCATATTCACGAGTTTCATCAATTTCATATCAATAGTGATAACGATCACTTTTCCACCCTTATTACCTCGGCCACCCTTATCACCACAACCCACACCTTATTACTTCGTGTTGCGGCGTGCAACCCAACCCTGCCTGACAATTCATATTTCATAACAACAACATCAACAATTTCATCACAAGGGCCTTCCTTTCAAGGATCACAATTTCAACAACAACACCAAACAATTTCATCACAAGGGCCTTCCCTTCAAGGATCACAATTTCAACATTTATCAATTCATTTACTTGGGCTCAAAGCACCCCAAACTTTCATCAAGCAACAATTTATGCACAAGGTGTTGCCATAACTGTTCAACTTATTTACAATGCTTCATATCAATAAATTTAAAGAATTACCATCTTTGCACATAATAAAGTGGGCATGCCAAGTCCCAATTCAAAATCTCATCTAACACAGTGGGGTAGTAATCAACTAGACAGTCAATTCACATATTTCCATATAAGTACACATACCGTATGCTTACCACAGCAAGAGGGATTTTACAAGGATTAAAATTAGCCATACACATCTGGAGTCGAAATCCCCTTTTTAACTTTTACTCACAAATCACCGAATCGACCAGTACCGTCAATCTAGTTCACAAATAAACGTATTCAACTTAGAATTGGAAGTCATGCATGCAATTCGGACTCTCTTAAACATTTTTCCAAACACTATGTGACCCCATTAGATTACCAACCCCGTCTTTGTGAAATTCACCCCAAACCACTCCCTCTTACTAAATTAACACCATTATTAAACATGCATGCAAGGTCTTAGTTAATATTTTCAAGAAACAATCCATGCAAATCCTCCATTTGTTTAAAATAAGAAAATTAGTGGAAAAAGAGTTGGGAACCCTTACCTGCTAGAATGAGGAAGAAGAAGATTACTCGAATTATCAGGCCTGAGGGACAAATCAACTTGATGGAAGAACCACTTTCTCTCTCAAGAACTCCTCTTTCCTTCTCTCTATTTTGTTCAGAAAACTTGTAAAAATGAAGGGGTGGGGTATTTTAATGAACTGGGGGTCGGGTTTTAAATTTAGAAAAAATTAGGAGCCCGACAGATGAATGCGGTCAGGAATGCGATCGCATACTTGACATGTGGTCCGCAGAGACGACCGCAGAATGGCCCTCCAGGTGGGCCAAAATTAAAACACACTGTGCAGGTATGCGACCACTATGCGGTCCGCATACACGTTATGCGATCGCATAACCTCCCTCACAAAAATCAAAGGGCAAGAATGCGACAACTATGTGGTCCGCAGAAACGAAATACGAGCGCGTAATGGACCGCATAGTTGTCCTCCAATTGGGCAGTGGCTTGCCCAGGTATGCGACCATTATGCGGTCCGCATAGCAGTTATGTGATCGCATAGTGCGTCGCATAACGCCCAACTTCTGGAAAATTTTATTCTTGCAAATTCCGGGGTACTTTACACAATCAAGGCCCTTTTTAAGAATTTCTACAGTTATAACAACTCGGGGACTTATTCGGCATTATTTTAAACAAGAAGTTTTACGGGTCTTTACAAAAAATGCCTAAGGGAAATCCCCAACACAGAGTTAGGAAAGCCACTTACCTTGACTGCGCTAATCAACTCAATACCATGCATTTTCCACGAGTATCCGACTTTGGGTGGCCCAATCTATTCAATTCGACTGCATAATGTAAATATCACTTCAAGGAGGAAAAATATCTAATTATTTCTAAACTAATACGCGAAATTAGGAAATTCGCCCAAAAGGTCCCCCGGGCCCACGTCTCGGAATCGGGTAAAAAAATCATATTTTCCGGTCACTCATTCACTCACGAGTATAACCATATAAGAATCTCTCAAATCGGAGGTCAAACACCCAATCAAAACTCAATAATTCGGTCTATGAACTTCATCCCATTTTCCCCATTTTCTACCCAAACTTTTCGAAATTAAAGGTTGAATTTAAGATTGGAATCATGGAAATTGATCTATAATGGATAGAAATAACTTACCCAAATTACCCAGGTGCAAAAGTCTTCAGAAATCACCCTCCCCGAGCTCCAAAATTTGAAAATGGTGAAAATAGGCTTAAACCCTCGAAATGAGTTTAATATTCTGCCCAGGCCTAAATTGTGAAGTGCGATCGCGGACTTAAGGATGCGATCACATAGGGTAAACCTAACCTCCCTTAAAATGGTCATTATGTGGTCGCACAGTAGCACCTGCGATCACGGAGAGATACTAAGCTGGACCCTATGCGTCCGCAGCTAGGCCCAAGCGAACGCACAGAGTAAGACTCCCCCTGCCCGGCCCAAAAGACCTTATGCGGTCGCGGCCACCCCTGCTGCGATCGCACTGACCAAACAAAAGCTGGGCCCAAACTTGTCCTATGCGATCGCGGCCCAATACACGCGATAGCACAGAGTAATTACCTGCTGCTCTAAAAACCAGAAAAGCAACTGAAGACTAGGCCAAAAATATGCCCGTTTGGGCACCTGAAACACACCCGAGGCCCCCGGGACCTCAACCAAAATTACCAATCCACCCTAATACCTCATTAAAACTTGGTCGAGCCTTAAAAACACATCTCGTAACATCAAAATCATCAAATATGCATAGATTCAAGCCTAGAACTTAAGAAATTTCTAAAATCCACATCCGACGCCGAAACACGTCAAAACCCATCTGAATGACCTCAAATTTTGTACACAGGTCATAAATGACATTATGGACCTGCTCTCGCTTTCGGAATTCCATATCGAGCCCGATATCAAAATCTTACCTATCGGCCGAAATCGTCGAAATTCCAACTTTCGCCAATTCAAGCCTAAATCTACAACCGACCTCGAAAACACATTCCGAACACACTCCTTACCCCGAAACCACCCAACGGAGCTAACAGAGTCAACAAAATTCCATTCCGGATCCGTATTCACACAATTCTAGCTATGGCCCAATTTCTAAAGCTAAATTCCATATTTATGAACTAAGTGTCCAAAATCACTCCGGATTTCACCACTCAACGCTCCGGCAAGTTCCAATAACATAAAAAGATATGGGAGAAGTAGTTATTAGGGGATCGGGGCGCTAACTCTCAAAATGACCAACCGGGTCGTTACATTCTCCCCCTCTTAAGAAAATCATTCGTCCTTGAACGAGTATAGAAACATACCTGAAGCTCTGAAAAGATGAGGGTACTGACTCCGCATGTCCTGCTCGGTCTCCCAAGTCGCCTCCTCGACCGGATGACCCCTCCACTGAACCTTGACTGAGGCAATATTCTTCGATCTGAGCCTCCTGACCTGCATGTCCAATATAGCCGCAGGCTCCTCAACATATGATAGATCCTTGTCCAATTGGACTGAGCTGATATCCAAAACATAAGTCGGGCCACCATGATACTTCCGGAGCATGGAAACGTGGAATACCGGATGAACTCCTGCTAGGTTGGGAGGCAAAGCCAACTCATAAGCAACCTCCCCAACCCGCTGCAACACCTCAAAAGGGCCAATGAACCTCAGACTCAGCTTACCCTTCTTCCCGAATCTCATGACGCCCTTCATAGGCGATACCTGAAGCAAAACCCGATCACCCGCCATAAATACCAAGTCACGAACCTTCTGGTCCGCATAACTCTTCTACCTGGACTGAGCTGTGTGAAGTCTCTCTTGGATCACCTTCATCTTGTCTAGGGCATCCTGAACCACGTCTGTACCCAACAATCGGGCCTCGCCCGGCTCAAACCATCCCCCTGGAGACCTGCACCGCCTACCATACAAAGCCTCATACGGCGCCATCTGAATGTTGGACTGGTAGCTGTTATTATAATCAAACTGTGCAAGAGGCAAGTATCGATCCCATGACCCTCCAAAATCCATCACACAGGCACGGAGCATATCCTCAAGAATCTGAATCGTGCACTCGGTTTGCCCGTCCGTATGGGGGTGGAATGCTGTACTGAGATCTATCTGGGTACCCAACTCACTATGCAAGGCTCTCCAGAAGTGCGAGGTGAACTGAGGACCTCGATCTGATATAATGGACACCGGCACACCGTGCAACCGGACTATCTCCCGGATGTAGATCTGGGACAACCTTTCAGAAGAATATGTAGTCAACACTGGAATGAAATGAGCTGATTTGGTCAGCATGTCCACAATCACCCAAATAGCATCATGCTTCCCCAAGGTCCGAGGGAGTCCAACAACAAAATCCATGGTGATCCGCTCCCACTTCCACTCTGGAAGCTTAATCTGCTGAAGTAATCCTCCTGATCTCTGATGCTCAAATTTGACTTGCTGACAATTGAGACACTTGTCTACAAACTCCGCTATATCCTTCTTCATCCTTTGCCACCAATAGTGCTATCTTAGATCCTGGTACATCTTTGCGGTACCCGGATGGATGGAATACCGCGAGCTTTGGGCCTCCTAAAGAATCAACTCCCAGAGCCCATCTTCATTGGGCACGCAAATCCAGCCCTGCATCCTCATCACACTGTTATCACCTATGGTCACATCCCTGGCATCACCCTGCCGAACTCTATCCTGAAGAGCCCGAAGGTTGGGATCCTCATACTGGCGCTCCCGAATGCGGTCATAAAGTGAAGATCGAGAAACAACACAAGAAAATACCCAGCAAGGCTCAGAAAGATCCAGTCTCATGAACTGACTGGCTAAGGACTGAACATCTAAGGCTAGAGGCCTCTCAGCTGCAGAAAGGTATGCTAGACTCCCCAAACTCTTCGCCCGACGACTCAAGGCGTCGGCCACCACATTGGCCTTCCCGGGTGGTATAGTATAGTTATGTCATAATCCTTGAGTAACTCGAACCACCTATGCTGGCGCAAATTGAGATCCTTCTGCCTGAATATGTGCTGCAAACTCCAGTGATCCGTGAATATCTCACAGGGGACACCATATAAATAATGACGCCATATCTTCAGGGCGTGAACAATCGCTGCCAACTCGAGATCATGAACATGATAGTTTTTCTCATGCGCCTTCAACTGTCTGGATGCTTAGGCAATCACCCTACCGTCCTGCATCAACACCGCTCCTAGGCCAATCCTCGAAGCATCACAATAGACTGTATAGGACCCTGAACCTGTGGGTAATACTAACACTGGAGCTGTAGTCAGGGCTGTCTTAAGCTTCTGAAAGCTCTCCTCACACTCCTGAGTCCATATAAAAGGTGCACCCTTCTAGGTCAGTCTGGTCATGGGCACTAAAATGGATGAAAATCCCTCCACAAAACAGCGATAATACCCAGCCAAACCGAGGAAACTGCGGATCTCAGTAGCTGAAGACGGTCTAGGCCAACTCTGCACCGCCTCTACCTTCTTCGGGTCTACCTTGATCTCATCCGAAGATACCACATGGCCTAGGAATGCCACAGAATCAAGCCAAAATTCACACTTAGAAAATTTGGCATACAATTTCTTCTCCCTCAATGTCTGAAGCACGGTCCTCAAATGTCGCTCATGGTCCTCCTAAGACCGGGAATATACCAGAATGTCATCAATGAACACGATGATGAAGGTATCAATATACGATCGAAATACGCTATGCATCAGGTGCATGAAGGCTGCTGGGGCATTGGTCAGCCCAAATGACATAACAAGGAACTCATAGTGGCCATATCTGGTCCTGAAGGTAGTCTCCGAGATATTCGGCTCCCGAATCTTCAACTGATGATAACCCGAACGAAGATCAATCTTGGAGAACACCCTATCACCCTGTAACTAATCAAATAAATCATCAATGCGAGGCAATCGGTACCTGTTCTTTAGTGTCACCTTATTCAGCTGCCGGTAGTCAATACACATACGCATCGAATCATCTTTTTTCTTCACAAACAATACCGGAGCACCCCAAGGCGATACACTGGGCCTGATGAATCCCTTTTCAAGCAACTCATGTAACTGCTCCTTCAACTCCTTCAATTTAGGAGGATCCATGCGATAGGGAGGAATGGAAATGGGCTGAGTGCCCAGCAACAAGTCAATGCGAAAATCAATATCTCTGTCGGGCGGCATACCCGGAAGATCAGCTGGAAAAACATCAGGATAGTCCCTGACAACTGGAACTGACTCAACTGTAGGGGTCTCATCACTCACATCTCTCACATAAGCCAAGTATGCATCACACCCCTTTTCAACCATCCGCTAAGCCTTAAGAAAAGAAATGACCCTGCGGGAGTGTACTCTAAGGAACCTCTCCACTCTAACCTCAGTAATCCTGGCATATCCAGTGTCACGGTCTTGGCGTGACAATCAAGAATAGCATAGTAGGGAGACAACCAGTCCATACCCAATATAACGTCGAACTCTACCATACTGAGTAATAATAAATCAACAATGGTCTCAAAACCACTGATAACTATCAAACACGACCAATATACGCGGTCCACAATAAGAGAATCTCCCACAGGAGTAGAAACATAAACGGGGAAAATCAAAGAATCCCGAGATATCCCCAGATGTGAAGCAAAATAAGAAGACACATACGAATATGTAGAGCCTGGGTCAAATAATACCGATGCATCCCTATGAAAAATGGGAACAATACATGTAATGACTGAATCTGAAGCAATGGCCTCTGAATGGGCTGGAAGAGCATAATATCTGGCCTGGCCTCCCCCTCTAGGGTGACCCCTACCTCCCTGCCCTCCACCTCGAGCTGTTTGAGATGGTGGGGTAGCATCTTGGGCTGGAAGAATAGCTGGAGGGCATGGTTGAAGGCGTGGAACCTAATAAGTCTGAGGTGGTGCACCCCTCCTAGATCTGGGGCAATCTCTGATCACATGACGAGGGTCACCACACTCAAAACAACCCCTCGGAGGACGTGGCGACTGATGCTGACTTTGAACTGGCCTGCTGGACTGGCCGGTGATAGCACCTCGAGCAGGAGGCATCTGAGATACTGGTGGTGCATAATAAGGCTCCTCAGGTTTAGAAGAAGCTGTAATACCACTGGCTACTGGAAGAGCTGAATGCGGGGCGACTCACAAAACCCCTACCATAGCGTGCTACTGGTGCACGGGCTCCTGAAAAATGACCAGTCTCTCGAGACCTCTTGGCCTCTCTCTCCTCCCTGTCCCGGGCTAACATAGTCTCAATCCTCCGGGCAATACTCACGGCCTGCTGGTAAGTGATATCTGTCTCCAGCTCTTTGGCCATGCTGGTCCGAATATTGGGGTGGAGTCCCTCAATAAAGCGCCGAACTCTATCTCTGACGGTGGAAACCAAAGCTGGTGCATGGCGAGCCAAGTCGCTGTAACGGACTGCATACTCTGACACGGTCATGGTACCCTGGCGTAGCTGCTCAAACTCCGCACGCCAAGCATCCTTGAGACTCTGAGGGACAAACTCAAGTAGGAACATCTCCTAGAACTGAGGCCAAGTAAGTGAAGCTGCGTCGTCCGAACTGCTCAGCTCAAAATCACACCACCACTGATAAGTTGCTCCCCTCAGCTGGAAAGCAGTGAAAGAAACCCCACTCGTCTCCACAATACCCATAGTGCGGAGAATGCGATGACCCCCTCAATAAACCCAGGGCGTCATCCGAAGCTAGTTCGCTGAACTCAGGTGGGTGGTACTTCTTGTACCTCTCAAGTCGGAGCTGCTCTGCCTCAGGAACAGCTATCCTAGTCTCATGCTGAGCTGGAGCTGCTGGGGGCATATGAATATACTCTGGAACCTGCCTAATATGAACCCGCTGCTCAGGAGTACGGGCTGCGGGAGTCTGTGTCCCTCCCCCGGCCTGGATGTAGCTGGGGCTATCAGAAGTAGTCCTGCCTGAGACAGAGTACTGAAGGCACTCAAAAACTAAGGCAAATGTCTCCTGGAGGGCTGGAGTAATAGTAGGGACCTCCTGTGCCCCTCCAACTGTGGTTGCTGGGGGATCCTCTGCCTCTGCTCTCGCCGGTGCTCAGGCTGCACCGCGTGCTCGACCTCGGCCCCGGACCTTGCCTCTGACGGCTCTGGCTGGAGGCTCGGGTGCCTGGTCATCAGTACGTCCGGTACGAGTACGAACCATCTGTAAGCAAGAATAGAATATGGTTTAAGAATTTTGATGACAGTAACTAGCACGATACGAAATTCCAAAGAATATGATTGTTCTTAACAGTTACATAGCCTCTCAAAGATAGATACGGATGTCTCCGCACCGATCCGCGAGACTTTAATAAACTGGCTTGTGACTCCTATGAACCTAGACGCTCTGATACCAACTTGTCACGACCCGAATTTACCCCCCGAACGGTCTCGTGACGGCACCTAGTATCTACGACAAGGTAAGCCTATATTGCGAAAAAGTCAGATGAATAATAACAAAACAGTAAAGATGAAGTAATACTATAAAATTTAGCCGCTCGGCATCTACTTCAAGGTTTTAGTTTTACCTCTGAGTTTTGCATTAAAATGCTTTAGATTATTCGCACCTTTTCGTAATAGGTACGATTTTGAAAGAGCGCCCTTTTCTTTTTGATCGACACTTAGTGAAGAAGACGTCTCAACTTCATAATGGTGTAATAATGCAATAGAGAGATAGGAATTTTTCACATGTTTAAGAATGTTTTCGAAGAAAGTTTTCTGTTTGAACTTTCACAACATTTTACATGTGTTTGATTATCGTCTAAAACTCATGTTGCAACTGTTTTCTTTGAACAGGTGTGATATGCACTTGTATTTCATAACTGTTTTTCTTATGTAGCAGTTTTTTCAAGTTAATACAAGAGAATAACTGTTTTTCGTTCGTAACAGTTTTTTATAAATGTAGGGTTTTTTACCCGTAACTTTTTTTATTGGCAACAATTTTCAATAATCACGACAGAAATGCTTTTTCATCTGTAACTGTTTTATTTGATAACAGTTTTCTATATGAGTACAAAGATTTCATAACTGTTTTTAGTTACAATAATTATTTTTTGAATGAGTACAAAGATGAGATCTTTTATCCACAACTGTTTTTTGTTGCAACAGTTTTCTTTTGAATAAGTACAAAGATGTGCATTTCTTCCTCGTAGGTAATATTTTGCCTTTTAACCTGAACATGTTCGAAGGTTTTTTGGATCAGGCTTTGTTTGAGTCTTCGGCTCTTTCGATTTTGCTCGTATCACTTGTCTTGTTGGGTAGATGGATATTCAGGCTCGAGCTTTGACTTTTTGATAGTCTTCATACTGTATAGTCCCCCAAGTGTTTGAGCTTTGAAGAATGAAATCTCAAGCACTTGATTATTCCTTCCTTGTGGTCCTTTTTCTGAAAAGGAAAAACATACGGGACTCGAAGGTATATAGTTTTTAGATGATGACTGCTTAACCCTTTAAAACGTCCATAAGAAAGTGTAACCCTACACCGGGAATTCAGTTACTTCCTCGCGTCTTTGTAGGTCTAACATCATCATCTAGTGATGGGTTAGCCTTATTNTGGTGTCCAATGTTCGAGTGCAGTCTCTATAGAAGAACCAGGTTCTTCTTGGTGTTCAAACTTCTACTGTTTGCGGAAAAGTAATTGCAGAAATTAAAGAACACATCAATTTTACGTGAAAAACACCTGGCTCAAAAGGTCAAAAAACCACAACCGACTTCCCAGTTGGATTTTCCCAAACTCTTCACTACAACTCTGAGCCAAACAGTATTTACAAAACAAACTCTTTTGTAAACCTAAGGACTAACTCTAATCCCTTTGTGGCAAACTAGCCTCTAGCTAATTGCGAAAAACTTCAAGTTAACTCTTACTTGATCAATGTGTACCTATTAGAATTGCTTCTAATAAAGCTGAAAGATACAATATTTAATCACCTACTACAAGACAACTAGACTTAAAAGATAACAGATGGAACTAGTTCTTCTAGGTGGTTCAAGTAGCTTTTGTGTCGCACAAGGAATCTGCTTTCAAAATGCTTTGGTAATTTTGCTTTCAATTCTTGTTTCACTTCTGTCTTTGTGCGATCAATTCTTCAGCAGGAATGCTTCAACAATTTATAGAATCCGTAGTTGAGATGTTGTTGTTCAGTTCTAGTGCAACTCTTCCTTGGTGGAAGAGTTTGTGTTCATCTCAACTTCCTCGATTGTTTCTGTCCTTGCTGAATTCGAACTCTTTCTTCTTATCACTTTTCAACCTTTTCGCTTTAGGAGACAACCTCTTAGTTCATAGATAATTCACAGATCATATTTATCTTCTGTGCATGTACGCTTCTTGTGCCAATGGGTCTGTTTGATAATGTTTGCCCTAATGGACCTGGTTCAACTGGGTAGGCATTTTTCAATCTTCAAAACCATGCAGTGACTTGGTTCAACGAATTCCCCCTTTTTGATGATGACAAACTCTGTGCTCAGCCCTGTACATACTTCAATCCAACCTAGACTCTTTGTAAAGTTTTATAACATTTATCATAGAGAGACCAGGTTCAGCAGGTTATAAAATATCACAAAAATCTTTGAAGCACATATCTTCCCCCTTTTGGCATCATCGAAAAGTTTAAAAATGATAAACTTACCAGATTTATTAACAATTACTCATGGCCATTTAGGCAACTGCATGTGCAAAGCATGATTAATCATCAAAAGAAACCAATCAAATGTAAGCTATTTAAGAAACTGAGACAGAATTAATAACCAACAAGCAAATTCATTGATTAGATCATAGATAAAGCACCATACACAAAATGAATTAAAAAAAAAGGCGCAACCATGAGCAGAACAACAAAAAAACATAACAAGATAAAATCCCCAAACTGGGCATTGATGGGGTTTTGGTGGCACTGGACTCCTAAGGCTGGGAAGGGGCAGATGAGGTTGTGGTCTTGGCTTGAGAAGGGAGAGCATTTGTTGAAGAACACCCTCATTCTTCTCCTTCTCTTTGGCTAATTCAATTATGAGAGCATCCCGTTCAGCTTCAACCTCAATGAGGCGAGATTCCAATCGAAGGATCTCTGCATCCTTTATCTCACCTTCCTGCACAAGTGACCTGACCTTGCTATTAACAGGAATTTTCCTAGATGAACCAGGTTCATCCTCAAGAATATTTACAATGTAGTCACAGGTCAGCAGTGTATTCTTCCCAAAATAGTCCTTAGCAGTAGCCATCTCAGCTTTCTTCACAGGAACCTTGAAGTGGGCAAGCACAACAGTCAGAATAAATCCATAAGGTATAACGTGTGCCTTGGCTCCATTCACAACTCTGTCCAAGATCTGGATGATGAAAGCAGGCCAATTGATCTGCTTACCCTTGTACAAGCATTCCATAAGCGTGAGGTCCATATAGCTGGCAATGTGCCTTCGTTCTTGTCTTGGTAGCAGAAACTTGATCACAAACTCAAAGAACAGTTTGTGCTGAGGTCGCATCTCGCTCTTGAATACTGCCCTGGGCTCAGGTTCTTGATCATTCTCACAGAAAAACCTGGTGATGTTGAGTGCTGAGGACATACCATCCAGATTAAGCCATTTTTTCCTTGTATAGTCATCATAACCCTCAGCAGGGATATTCGGTATCTCCCCCAACTCCTTTGCATCAAATGAGATTTCAGCTCCATGAACCTTGGTAGTAACCCTGCCACCCTTGACAACTGCGTTGGCCATAAATTAAACCAACTCATTTCTATCCAGCCTTCCTTCCAGGTGAAGAACCATGTCCTTCCACCCTTGCACATCTAGGGTATCCATCAGGAAAATCATCCCTGATTCCTCAAGGTCTTTAACTAGCTTTCCCTTCAAGATAGTACGCTTGCCAAACATGGTGAGTTTTTCAGTATCTTCACCAGACTCTACCTCTTCTCCTCCACTCCATTCCTCATCATGAGTAATCTTTACTTTCTTTGACTCAGACCTGGTCCTCTTTACAATGGTTGAGGGTGTGGCAGACACAGATGTTGACTTCTTGGAAGAAGCCTTAGCTTTCTTGGGTTAAGGTGTCTCAACCACAACTGGAGCAGGCTGCTCCTCATGATGAACCAGGTCCATCACATCATCATCAATAGTAACTGCCTCAATAGGCTCTCCCACTTTTGCCTTTCCCTTGGCAGCCTTCTTCTTTTTTCTCTCTCTCAGAGCTCTTTCCAATTCTTCTTCTCCTTGCCTGACAACACTTCTTGTAGCTCGAATCTTTGGGGCAGGAGCATCAGCAGATAATGAAGCTTTCCTCTTCTTTGGTGGAACTAAGGTAGTAGCCTTCTTGGACTTAGGAGTTCTTTTCTTTTGGGATTATAGGACTCCCCCAACTTCCTCAGCATCTCAACCAACGTCTCCTCAATAGATGAACCAGGTCCATCTACTGATTTTCGTAGGCTCTCCAGACCTGCTTCTACTTCCCCATAAATGCTTCCCCCTAAAGCTGTGACTCCTTCTTCATCAATCACAGGAGCGGGGCCACAAATAGCCAGAGTGGCACCGTCCTTCCCAGATCCCCTTACTGAGCTCCCTTCTCCCTCTCTCTCAAGGTTTATATTTTTACCAAGTTTTCTCCGCCTATCCGGCACCTCTACATCCACAATCGACCTAACCAAAACAAACATGTTCTCAGCCATACCAGTTGTAGACCCAACTTCAAGATTTCCCTATTCCGTGTCAGATGAACCTGGTGCTTCATCCTCATTAGCGGATTTGAAGGATTTAGAATCTTGGACCTTGCTAGCTTGAAGTATTTCTTCTAAAACTTTGGCACGAGAACCAGAAGCAACTGATTTTCTGGCCAAAACTTTCACTCTACGTGCCCTGGGGGATGAAGTAGGGTTAGGTGTAGGTTCAGGAGTAGGTTCAAGAACTGGAGGGTTTTGGGGGTATGAAGATCTGGCTGGAGAATGTGAACTGTATATTGATAAAGAATTAGAACGAGAATAACCATCCTCATAATCATGGGTGGAGAAGGAAGATGAAACAGGGGGTGGTGAAGACATTTTTATGAATAATTTTGGAAGAGAAGAAGGTTGATTAGTTTTGGTTTGAGAGGAATGAAGAACTAGGTTTGACGGTTATGCTTTTGAAGAGGGGAGGTAATGATGACCTTTTAAAGATGTGGTTATTAATTGTACAACGGGCAGATTTATTAGTCAAGTGGAAGTCTAATCGCTTTAGGGGTGTCATTGATTAGATGGTTAGGGATCCCTAAATCTAGGCTAATTAAGATACGATGGGACTCTTTGGAACTGGTTCATTTTAGGATAAGTACATAGAATTTAAAATGAACCAAATATAGATAGAGTCCTGCTCACGTGTGACTATAATTATTTCAATAAGTCTATGAAGATGAGCACGTACCTTGTCAGTCAGATGAACCAGCAGCGATGAACCAGGTTCATCGTGTTAAAGTCTTTAATTTGCCTCAATTTACAAAGATAGAAAAATATCATTAGAAACCAGTGAATCATATTAATACATGGCAAGAGAGTATGGCAGTAAAGTCATAATACTGAGCAATGATTAGTCTGGTTAATTATCTATTTTAGTGTTTCTAGCCAAAAAAAAAATTCAATCATTTTTTTTCCAACTAGGTGATCTTAATCATCCCTAATTCAAGCCGGTTTCTCTCAAAATGCTCCCTACTCAGTGCTTTAGTAAAGATATCTGCAATTTGTTTGTCAGCAGCACAAAATTCGATTGAGATCATTCCTTTTTGATAGTTATCCCTTAGGAAATGGTGTCTAACATCTATGTTCTTAGTTTTTTTATGATGAACCGGGTTCTTCGTCGTACTACATGCACTAGTGTTGTCACAGAAAATAGGAATGCATCCAACCTCTATACCAAAGTCCATAAGTTGTTGCTTGATCCATAGTAACAGAGCACAACATGAGGCTGCAGCCACATATTCAGCCTCAGCAGTAGACAAGGCTACTGAATTTTGTTTCTTGGTGGCCCAAGACACAAGGCAAGAGCCCAAAAAGTGAGCCATGCATGAAGTACTTTTCCTGTCAACCAGGAAACCTGCATAATCTGCATCAGCATATCCTACAATGTCGAAATTACTACCTTTAGGATACCAAAGGCATACATTAGTAGTGCCTTTCAGATATCTCAGAATTCTCTTCACTGTAGTTAGATGGGACTCCTTTGGATTTGCCTGAAACCTAGCACAGAGTCCTACACTGAACACAATATCAGGTCTGCTGGCAGTGAGATATAATAAAGACCCAATCATCCCTCTATATAGCGATCAATGGATGAACCAGGTTCATCCACATCTAATTTTGTAGCTGTGGCTATGGGGGTGTCAATTTCTTTTGAGTCTTCCATTTTAAATCTTTTGAGCAATTCTTTCACATATTTTTGTTGATGGATCATTGTTCCATTTGAGTTTTTCTTGATTTGAAAGCCTAAGAAGAAGTTTATCTCACCCATCATACTCATCTCAAACTCATTCCCCATAAGTTTAGCAAACTCCTTACTCAATTTTTCAGAGGTCGCCCAAATATGATATCATCCACATATATTTGCACAACCAGGAGATCCTTACCTTTTTCCTTTAAGAACAAGGTACTGTCAATTTTACCT
>MDKH01182417.1:0-22027 GCA_005239495.1 Nicotiana undulata | reverse complement strand
TATATATATATATATATATAAGTTATTTAACAATTATTAAACACCATATACATAAATATCCTACAACAATAAAAGTCCTCAATATGAATACTTTTTTGAAATAAAAAGGTACACTTATTTAAAAGTAATAGACTATATGACATACATAAATATCCACAACTATTAATAATAAATTAAATTTTACATAAAAAAATTGAAAACATTACAATAATATAAAATATGAGTTTGATCGATAAGTCTAAAAAATCAATTGAAATTTTTTGCTGGTATAAGTAGATGAACAAATAATATATTATTTGATAATGAAGATTAATTTGGTATTTTAATAATTATTTAATCTCATATACAACTACTATTTTATTCCTTAATCATATACAATTACTATTATCTATCTTATAAGAACACTACAACTGTTACGTTTAACATTAATATTTTGTTACCTAATAGTGTAAAACAACTCTTGTCATGATTTTCATAATCGAGCAAAAATATTCGTTATTTTGTCATGGCAACTATTTTCATTTGTTTAAGCCAATTAATTTCATTTTCTTTCTAGTTTGAAGCAAAAATACTCATTATTAGCTAATAATTTCATAGGCCTTTAAGGTTATTATTACTATAGAAAGTTTTTAACTTGTGGCAAAAGCTAATAATTGATCGTAAAATTTTATCAGAGCAATAAATTTGTGGCTAGGTTAGTCTGTATTGAAAAATAATTATAGTTATTCCAATTATTGTCTGTCATTTTTCAAAACTTGAAGCAAAAATATTTATCTAGATATAATATTTTATTTTAAATAATTTATTATGGTTAAAAGTTACTTTTTCTACAATAACTTTCAGTTTGTAGCAAAAATTAACAATTAGCTACAATATTTTGTCATAACAATAAATCTATGGCTATGTTAGTCTGTGTTGAAAAATAATTACAGCTATTACAATTATTGTCGTCATGCTATAGAACTTGAAGCAAAAATATTTATCTAGCTATAATATTTTATTTTAAATAATTTATTATAGTTAAAAAGTTACTTTTGCTACACTAACTTTCAGCTTGCAGCAAAAACTAACAATTAGCTACAATATTTTGTCATAACAATAAATCCGTGGCTAGATCATTTACCTATTGCCACAATTTTTTATAATCTAAAGCAAATGTATTTCTTTAGCTACAATATTTTATTTCAAAGAATTTATTGTGGCTAAAAGGTTACTATTGCTACAATAACTTTTAATGCGTGACTAAAATGTGTGAATTAGCTACGCAATGTTATTGTAGCAATAAATTTGTAGCTATTTAGAAATTATTGCTACGATTTTTAGAAATTATAGCAAAAATAAGGAATTAGCTTTACCAATTTAATTTCGTAGTTAGCAAATTTTACGAATTTGTATATAGCCAGGAAATTCTAATTCTTGTGGCTATTGTTTAGTATTAGCCACGATTTTTAAATTCATAGCTGAGATTTCGTAGCTATAAATAGCTTATGTTGTAGTGTAAAGCTATGATCAACTTACCAAAGGTTGGATTTGCGACCATTTTTGCGATCGCGAAACGACTATGCGGACCACATTTGTGTCGCATAATGGGGCAGAATCAGGCAAAACCATTATGTTGTCGCATGTTGATTATGATATAGCATAGTTGATTAGGCTGTCGATTATGCTATAGCATAATGATTATGCTGCAAGAATGCTGCCCACATGTTGATTATGCTATAGCATAGTTGATTATGCTATAGCATAATTGACTTCGGGGGTCATTTTTGAAACTTTTCATATCCGAACCCACTTTGATAAATAAGCTTTGAGGCTTCATTTGGGACTATTTTACACTAAATCTAGAGAGAGGTGAGAGAATTTTAGAGAGAGAAAGAGGGAACCTAGCCTCCCAATCATCAATCTTGCACAAATCCTCAAGAATCAAGCTTGCTAATCTCTAGCTCACTATCTTCCGGGTAAGTCCTACTTCTAATATTTCATATGTGAGATTATGAGATCAAAAATGTAATGTGAGGTTAGAAATAGGCCATGCATGTGATTAACTTACCATAACCTAGTAAAGGGAAGTAAGTTAAAGTAATCTTTCACTAAAAAGGGTTTATTAATCTAAGGGATCACATAGTGTTTGATAAAATGCCCAAATGAGTTCATGATTCCTAATTCTAAGTTTAAACATGTCATCGTGTAAATTATATGGAAGGCGATAGAAGGTCCGGTGGTTTGAGAATAGATATTAAAGGGAAATTCTGACTCGAGGTATGTGTGGCTAACTTTAATCTTTGAAGAGTCACCTTGTTGGTGTCTGAGCATTTGGTATGAGTTTCTTTCTTGAGCATATGTGAATTGATTGTTCTAATGTGTTGAGACGTAAGATTCTATTCTCTGATTGTCCTAGTTGATTGCCATGCCACCATGCTATATGAGATTGTGAAAATGATGATTCCTTGTACTTACACTATCATGTGCAAAGCTCGTTAACTGTTGAATACTTCGGTATGAAAGGATGTACTACCAAACGAAAGAAATGATAACGAATCCAATTGTTGAATGTATCTAAGTGCTAAATATTGTGTAGTAAATAATGGAAAGGAAATGTGGATAAAATAATTGAGCTATATGTGGATGGCATACCGTATATGACTCACTGTTTGATAAAGATTTTTGTGGCCTTGATTTCATATAGTTATTTGATTGTTACGAATGAATATCCTTGATGATGAGAATCTTTGTGATTGAATTGTTGGTTGATGTTGCTATTAAATACATTGTTGAACGTATCAAAGTGCTAAAGGTTATGTAGCAAATGATGAAAGTAAATATGGACTGATTTTATTGAGTTAAATGATCGTGGCAACACCATATATGAATTACTGATTGGTAAGGATTATTGTGCCTTGATTTCACATAGTTATTGGTTGATATGAACTTATGTTCTTCATGATGAAGATCCTTGTGATTTAATTATTGGTGGTTGTTGCTGTGAAATGTGATTGTACGGTGGGATCGGGTTGCGCTCTGCAACACGAGGTAATAAGGGTGAAATGTGATTGTACGGTAGGATCGGGTTGTGCGCCGCAACACGAAGTAATAAGAGTGGAGAGGCAATAAGGGTGAGATGTGACTGTACGGTGGGATCGGGTTGCGTGCCGCAATAGATGAAAAATTGAAATGAGTAACTGTGAAACCTTCATTGTGATTTTCTGTATTTCTGTGTGGTATTTATTTGGTTTCCCTGACTGTCTTCTATTTGTGTTCTGTTTGATTCTACTTAGAATAAAGCTTGTTCATACATACTAGTACTATTCAATGGTACTAACGTCCCTTTTGTCTGGGGCGCTACATCTTTTATATGGATGTAGGTGATTCTATAGCATGTAGTTCCGACCGCCAATAATGGTGCCTCCTCTTCATCCTTTCACCAGTTCTGGTGAGCCCCATTTCCTCTCGGGGCAGTGTTGTAAGGGCCCAGAAAATTTTGCTAAGCAATATTGGATTCAGGGTGCCAGGTAGACTAATTGTAATATTTTATGTACTTTAAATATGATGTAAATTAATTGGATGTGTTGAATAAGTGTATGATTCATATAATAATGATGCGAGGTTCAAAGGGAAGCCTAAGGCTAACCAAATGGGAAAATTTCATCATAGGCTAAAATTCCAAAGGTATTTGCACTAGTGTACACTTTGAACGAGAATATATAAATATATATGCGATATTATATGATGAATAACCTATCAAATGAAAGGTATTTGAGTCTAGTTTCCAACTCTTCAAACATTTTATCATTTGGACATTCCTACGCAAAGTTATGATCAAATTACCAAAGGCTGGAAAAATACGATCCTGTGTCAAATCTGCGATCGCATTTCTGGTCGCATTGTTGACTCTGCGATCGGAGATCTATCGCGGAATGGGCTAGTGTAGCCCAATTTTGGGCACCTATTTCGCGATGCATTCTGCGGCCAGTATTCTTGTTTTGCGGTCCATTCTGCGATCGCAGACCCTGTTCCAGAGACTTATTTTTCCTATTTTTATAACCCGACCCCATTTTCATAAATAGGTTTAAGGGCTTCATTTGGGGTCATTTTATACTGATTTTAGAGAGAAATGAGAGCATAGAGAGAGAAAGAAGGGTCCTAACTTCATAATCATCCAAATCTTGCTCAAGTCTTCAAGAATCAAGAAAGATAATCATAGATTGTCCTCCATACGGGTAAGTCCTACTTCTAAAAATTCCATGCAAGAGGTTAAGGGTTCAAATATGTTGTGGGGGTTAGAAATATGTCATGCATGTGGGACTAAGTTGTAGTATGTGATGTTAAAGAACTAATTTGGGTAGTTCATGTTAAAATTGGTTGAGGGAAGAAGGAATTACCATTTCTAAACCTTGTAGTCTACTTCACATGTTAGGTGTTTGATGAAATTCCTAAGAGAGTTACACCATGGGTAATCTTCCTAATTATTAATCGATTTCCGCTATCTCCTTATAGATTGTTATGGCTAGAGGTGTTGGTGTATTGTCTAAACTTAAGGAAAATCTCTGTGAGGTATGTATGGCTAACTTTAACCTTAGTTGAATCCCCTTGTTGTGGCGAGCATACAGTATGTGTACTTGTATGAAAATATGTGAATTTACTGTCTTAGTTTATTGCCACTCCACTGTGTTATATGAGGTTGGGAACAGTGATTTGGCATGCCTAACTTATTATGTGCAAAGCTTGTAATTGTTTGAGGTTATTGATATGAAACGATGTAAATAAGTCGAACGATTATGGCAATACCTTGTACATGAAATATTACTTGGTGAAAATTAGGGTGCCTTGGGACCAAATAAACGAATTGTTGATGTGAACTTGTGCTCCTTGAAAGGAGGATTCTTGTGATGTAATTGTTTGGGATTGTTGTTATGAAATATGATTTGTCAGGTGGGATCGGGTTGCGCGCCGCAACACGAAGTAATAAGGTGTGGGTTGTGGTGATAAGGGTGGCCGAGGTAATAAGGGTGGCCGAGGTAATAAGGGTGGAATGTGATCATTATCACTATTGAAATAAAAATCGATGAAATTATTGATTATGGTGGTGTTGGAAAGGAAAAAGGGGGAATTGTGAAACTTGTTGATTTTTGTTGTTTCTTTCCATGCGCAATGATTGTTGATTCTATTAACTGTCTCTTATCTGTGTATTGCTTGATTGTACTTGGGTTAAAGTTTGTTCATACATACTAGTACTATTCCACAGTACTAACGTGCCTTTTGCCGGGGGCGCTACATCTTTTATATGGATGTAGGTAGTTCCATAGCAGGTAGCTCAGCCCGCCGTTAGTGGTACCTCCTCTTCATCTCTTCAGCAGTTGTGGTGAGACCCTCTTCTCCTCGGGGTCGTGTGTGGATTATACCACCCTTTTTTGCTTATGTTGTAAAGGTATAGCCGAGGCCTTGTTACCGGCAAGTTATGTAAAATCCCTAGTATTTGTAGAGGCTCCGTAGACATGATGTGGGTGTATATATGTATTTTTGGGTACTAACAGTATGTACTCGGAACCGTGGATCATGTTGGAAAGTTATGAATGTATTATGTATGTTTGGATATCAATCGTTGAAATGCTAAAAGAGGAAACAAATGGAGATATGTTGTAAAATGTACTTTGAATCTAAATTCGGCTAACTCACATGAAATAATGCATGTTATGAACGCGGGGTAATACGTTGGGTAGGAAACGCAATACATGTCCGCTCGACTGGGTTCATCCAGTTAGGCGCCGATCTCGTCCCTCGATTTTGGGGCGTGACAAACTTGGTATCAGAGCCTAAGGTTTTAAAGTGTCCTAAGATGTCTCGAAGCCGTGTCAAGTAGAGCCCTTCTTATAGGTGCGTTGTTGACCACATCTATAATTAGGGGGCTACATGGACATTTAGGAATTTCACCCTTCTTTGATACTCCAATCGTGCGATAGCTCTCAAGTTAGGGAGTTAGTTTTCTCTCCAAGCCTTACTCTCAAAATGAGTAATCATGATACCATAATCCGCGAGTTTGAAGCCATGAGGAGGGAATGATCCCACCATTGAGTCCGAAGGGACTGCCTAAGGGCTTGTTAGGAGAATGTATTGAGCTGTGGAGGGATTGGTAGAACCTATCGCTAAGAGGGGAGTGCCCTTGTCCCTATTGGTGTCCCTGCACCACCAAATCCTATAGTATATCGGTATGGTACCAACGTACTCTTGTTGTATATGTACATCCATATTGAAGAACCTTCATAGGCATGGTCTTAATAAATGTTGAGTCACAAACCATTGCATGCACCTACTCTTTGAACGAGATCCAATATTTCGTGAATCCACCCCACCGCAAATTTCCTTATATGCAATCTCTTATGACATCGAGATCTATAATCATGTCCTTGAATTGAGTTGTAGCTATAGAATTACCATTTCCAACGCGCCTTTCTAAACTCTATCAAGGGACTATTCCTGAAGAATTTCTTATCGAAAGGGATGAACCATTATCATATGCTCGCACAAAATAAAAAGATATCTTTTCTTGGCCCTTTTCTTCGGGTTTCTGCTTCAATCTGAATGTTGATATAGGTGAAGATCTTGCTTTGTTTCATCATCATCTCTAGTATGGTACTACCCTCGCTCTATCTTTGTTGAGGCTTCCATTTTGTCCTAGTGGTCGGAATTGGCTAGATTTTTATTTGCTTGGCGAGAATCTCCCTCTTCTCCGACAGGTTATTTTCTGAATTTGGTTTGCTCAATTGCTTTTAAACATTATTAAATCTCCATCAAAGCTAGGGTCCGTCGAGCCTCCATGTAGCTGGATCGTGCTACTTATTCTTGTAGCTCATCTTATTCTTGAAGGTTGTTCTTCTTTTGGTTATAAGGAAGACGAGCATTTTCGCTCCTCCTTTGGATTGCATAATACTTGTTTAAGTGTCGTTATATGTTAATTGCTCCATGTTTCTACGAATCCAACTGATTTTTGATGTTTGTAGTGGCTCCACTAGCCGTGAAGCTCTTGAGTTACTCTTAAAACCTCAAGTTCTTTTTTTTATTAGCTACTCTGACATACCCGGATTTCCTCTAGTTGTTGACCCATTCCTCAGTTCCATTCTCAAGGGCTGAAGGAACAACATAATTGTGTCCCTGGTATCTATAAATACAATTTCTTTTATTAATAGTAATCCACCCAAATTCTTCACCAATTCCGCTGAATCTAGAAAATGGGATAGATGTAACAATACCTTTATTTTCTAGTTAACTAGTTTTCGGTCCTCTGATATTACTGGGGTTTTCAGTATTCTGCCATAACTAAACAAGGATATGGAATTATAGGTGGCGGGGGCAAGTCAATGCATCCTCTTACTTTAACTACGAGCATGTTTCATTCATTATCGGTTATACTATCCCTTCTCAATCATGTTCCCTTAGACGCACTATCTTTAAAGGTTGAACTCTGAACCAGAAAGAGTAGCTCTAATTTTAAAATACTTCTAGATATCTGGTCAATGGATTATATAAATGCCACAAATTATGCGGGTTCCCACTTCACTTCAAGTTCATCAAGGGTTGATAGCATGCCGCAATGTCTGAATCGTCTATGCCTGTGCTAATCCAACAATCCTCTTCCTAGTCGAACTCTCACCTTTTAGTTTTGGGGTTCACCAAGGAGAAACACACCTAGTAACACATTCATATGTCAAGCCTTTCTCTCGGCCAAGCCTTATAGCATATCCCAATTTGGTTGGTAATAACTGGTTGTGTAGAAGTGTGTTGTAGTGCTTC
Organism: Nicotiana undulata; assembly: GCA_005239495.1. NCBI lineage: Eukaryota > Viridiplantae > Streptophyta > Magnoliopsida > Solanales > Solanaceae > Nicotiana > Nicotiana undulata. Next base: position 14,242 of record MDKH01182417.1, on the reverse strand, counting down.
GTTGCGAAGCATAGTTGCTAACATAAGTGGATTTTTAAATTTTGGAGCTATACATCATGTGAATATATGCGGAGATCTTCTTTCAAAAATGTAAACGTCCTCGTAATCCCTTATATTATGCCCTTTCCTAGTGGTTACAACGTAAAGGTCACTTCTATAAGCTCTCTCACTTTCTTTTCATTTGTCTTGCATCATGTGTTGTTTACCCGTAATCTACAACGCGATATTATCTCAATTTCTCAACTAGTTATCCAACTATATGATCTGATTTAATAAACCTCACTTTTAGGTACTCTACAAGCGCCCTGGGAGTGGGCAAATTTCCCCTTTACTACAGACTTCTAAATGTCTTCAACTCTGTTTAAGCTTGTTGATTCCAAGTGTTGCTCTTAGTTGTACTTCCTTACTATCTATTTTCATCTGGTAACTCTCCTTGTGAATCTAATTTTATGCCTTAAGGCATCGAGGGTCGGGTTATGTTCTTTTTGTTATGATAAAAAGATATTGCTCGCACCCCTTGTGAGATTTTCTCCTAAACGATCATCTACCTGCTCTGCTTGTCCATGTGACTAGGTAAATTGGGTTACTCTTCTCCGATAAGTGCATCAAGACTTCTCACCCTTTCATAATTATTCATATGGTCCCTTCGAGGCCTTATTCTACACTAGCTCGTAATGATTTCGAGTACTTTCTTGCCATTGTTGATGATTTTCTAGGGCTACGAGGGCGTGTCTCATGGGTTCCAAAAGTAATGATTTTCCTTAAAGTTCAAGCTTAAATTGTCATGATTTAGAATCAAAGTGTGTCACCTTTTCAAAAGTCTTAAATGGGTCAGATTTGATGAGGTTATGTGGCTTCCTGCTCACTCGGCTTCTAGGATCATTGACAACGTCGTTGTCATGTATGGGGAATTTTTGCTACCTCTGGCATTCCACCGCCTTAGGAAGGGTAAGATTGTTCGAATTATGATAATCCCATAAGTAGATGACCTCTTTTCCATCCTCATGCGCTCGTGGAATAGAGTCTTTGTGTCTCTTATTGCTAGGAGTGAAATCAAATTTCACGTATTTCATTTGCGGCCTCAATCACACCCATGTTGCAAGAGTCTTACCATTTGAGCTCAACTACTTGCCTTACACTCAGGGACACAACTGGTGCATTACACTTGATCACTTCTTTAGAATCTCAAGTTCACGTACATGGTATCCACCTCATCTAAGAATACTAGTCACCAATATGCTTCATTTATCTGATAATTGATGTAGTCACCCGGATTAAACCATGTCAGCCTCATTAATAAAAATCCCCCTGTCTCCTAGCATATAACCTCATGAAATACTTCACTCGGCACGTTAATGGGTTCCTGAGTACTTCCAGTCCAATCTCGAACTCCGTTGCTCTTTATTGTATTAGATATTTGGTATTTGAATGTTCAAACGTGTCAAAGTCACCCTGTGATCACACATATTCAGTAGGTAATTTTATGGTCAATTTATTATAGCACATCTTACAGTAATCGTGAAGGTCACCACGGGCTTAGTTTGGTTACTCGCATAGAGATTTATAATTCAGGAGGGTGAACCGATTATTCTCAACAATTTCCCCGGTAGATGTTATGTGAATTGATAATGAAGGGTACATAAGCGCATTTCCCATTAGGTTGCACTAGGAGTATGATGTTGCTCATATATTTGTGTTTTCATATATCTATGTCTAAGAAGGTAGTTGGAAGATCCTTTGTGTATCATTTTGGTGTAGATTATTGAATATGAAGTTAATGGGTAGTTATCTTATGCGAGGTATCTAGCTATCATACTTGTTAGGTAAGTTTAGGGTTAGGATTGCTTCCGTGAATGTGTTATGGCAAAGCTTGTAAGTCTAGGAGGCCACCTTGAAGGCCGAAAGTGTCATGGAAGGAAAATATTTTTGCATGATTGTATATCAATTAGTTTTGACTTGAAAGGTACCTTATAGGTGTTATGATCTAATAATGTGCAGTCCATGTTCAGGTGTCATTATGATAATGTAGTTCTTGTGATGCTGAGATTAGTGTTATGGTTATATACATTGTGGTGCTTTGTCGAGTTATTGATGAGTTTTTAAGATGGTTTTGGTGTTTCGCTGACAGCGGATAGGCCTAGTTACAAAGGAGATGCTGCTGAAATTTCTGAAAAATTTAGGAGTTAGTCAAAATTTAGGGACTTAAGGTAGGATAGAAAAGATATATGTTATGCTAGGTATTTGGGTCAGGCTCTATCTCTCATTTGAGGACGAATGATCCTAAGTGGGGGAGAATGTAAGGCCCCGGAAAATTTTGCTAAGCAATATAGGATTCAGGGTGCCAGGTAGACTAATTGTAATATTTTATGTGCTTTAAATATGATGTAAATGAATTGTATGTGGTGAATAAGTGTATGAGTCATATAATAAGTGATGCTAGGTTCAAGGGGAAGCCTAAGGCTAAGCCAAATGGGAAAATTTCATCAGAGGCTAAAATTCCAAAGGTATTTGCACTAGTTCACACTTTGAACGAGCATATCTAAATATATATATATAAGGTATTATGTGATTAATAACCTATCAAATGAAGGTCTTTGAGTCTAGTTTCCAACGCTTCAAACCGTTCGTCATTTGGACATTCCTACGCAAAGTTATGATTAAATTACCAAAGGCTGAAAAAATGCGATCTTGTGTTAAATCTGCGATCGCATTTCTGGTCGTTTTGTTGACTCTGCGATCGCAGATCTGTCGCAGAATGGGCCAGTGTAGCCCAGTTTTGAGCACCTATTTCGCGATGCATTCTGCGGACAGAATTCTCGTTTTGCAGTCCATTCTGCGATCGCAGACCCTATTCCAGAGACTTATTTTTCCTATTTTTATAACCCGACCCCATTTTCATAATTAGGTTTAAGCGCTTCATTTGGGGTCATTTTCTACTGATTTTAGAGAGAAATGAGAGCATATAGAGAGAGAAAGAAGGGTCCTAACTTCATAATCATCCAAATCTTGCTCAATTCTTCAAGAATTAAGAAAGATAATCATAGATTGTCCTCCATACGGGTAAGTCCTACTTCCAAAAATCCCATGCAAGAGGTTAAGGGTTCAAATATGTGGTGGGGGTTAGAAATAGGCCATGCATGTGGGACTAAGTTGTAGTATGTGATGTTAAAGAACTAATTTGGGTAGTTCATGTTAAAATTGGTTGAGGGAAGAAGGAATTACCATTTCTAAACCTTGTAGTCTACTTCACATGTTAGGTGTTTGATGAAATTCCTAAGAGAGTTACACCATGGGTAATCTTCCTAATTATTAATCGATTTCCGCTATCTCCTTATAGATTGTTATGTCTAGAGGTGTTGGTGTATTGTCTAAACTTAAAGAAAAGCTCTGTGAGGTATGTATGGCTAACTTTAACCTTTGTAGAATCCCCTTGTTGTGGCGAGCATACAGTATGTGTACTTGTATGAAAATGTGTGAATTTACTGTCTTAGTTGATTGCCACTCCACTGTGTTATATGAGGTTGTGAACAGTGATTTGGCGTGCCTACCTGATTTTGTGCAAAGCTTGTAATTGTTTGAGGTTATTGATATGAAACAATGTAAATAAGTTGAACGATTATGGCAATACCTTGTACATGAAGTCTTGTGTAGCCTCCAGGTCTTCACTTTATGACAATATCAGAGAGTGCCAATATGATGACCCACACTTGCTCGTTATTCAGGATAGGGTCCGGCGAGGTGATTCCAGGGATGTAGTTATTGGTGATGATGGTGTTATGAGGATGCAGGGTCGGATATGTGTGCCAGACGTAGATGGGCTTCGGGAGTTGATTCTAGCGGAGGTCCACAGCTCGCGGTACTCTATTCATCCAGGTGCCGCGAAGATGTATCAGGATCTGAGACATCATTATTGGTGGAGGCGGTTGAAGTAGGATATTGTTGGATTTGTAGCTCGGTGTCTCATTTGTCAGCAGGTCAAGTATGAGCACCAGAGACCAGGAGGATTGCATCAGAGATTACATATTTTGGAGTGGAAGTGGGAGCGGATCACCATGGACTTTGTAGTTGGAATCCCACAGACTTCGAGGAGGTCCGATTCTATATGGTTTATTGTGGATCAGCTGACCAGGTCTGTGCACTTCATTCCCGTTGGCACTACTTATTCTTCGGAGCGGTTAGCTGAGATTTATATCCGGGAGATTGTCTGATTGCATGGTGTCCCAGTTTCTATCATTTCTGACAGGGGTACTTAGTTCACATCGCAGTTTTGGAGGGCCGTGTAGAGAGAGTTGGTTACTCAGGTAGAGTTGAGCATAGATTTTCATCCTCAGACAGACGGGCAGTCCGAGCGCACTATTCAGATACTAGAGGACATGTTGCGTGCTTGTGTCATTGATTTTGGGGGTTCATGGGACCAGTTTCTGCCACTCACGGAGTTTGATAATAGCTATCAGTCGAGTATTCAGATGGCCCCGTATGAGGTTTTATATGGGAGGAGGTGTAGATCTCTGGTTGGTTGGTTTGAGCCGGGTGAGGCTAGGCTCTTGGACACATATTTGGTACATGATGCGTTAGATAAGGTGAAGTTGATTCAGGAGCGGCTTCGCACGACGCAGTCTAGGAAGAAGAATTATGCGGATCGGAAAGTTCGGGATGTATCTTTCATGGTTGGGGAGAAGGTGTTGCTGAAGGTGGCACCCATGAAGGGCGTTATGCGGTTCGGGAAGAGGGGCAAGTTGAGTCCCCGGTTCATTAGGCCTTTTGAGGTGCTTCAAAGGTTGGAGAGGTGGCTTATAGACTTTCTTTGCCACCTAGCTTGTCGAGTGTGCATCCAGTATTTCATGTTTCCATGCTTCGAAAGTATGTTGGTGACCCGTCTCATGTTTTGGACTTCAACTCGGTTCAGCTAGAGAGTGATATGTCTTATGAGGTAGAGCTAGTACCCATTTTGGTTCGTTAGGTTAGAAAGTTGAGGTCTAAGGATATAGCTTCAATGAAGATGTAGTGGAGAGGGCAGCCGGTGGAAGAGGCTACCTGGGAGACCGAGCGGGAGATGCGGAGCAGATATGCTCACCTATTTGAGGCTCCAGGTATGTTTCTAGACCCGTTCGAGGACGAATGTTTGTTAAGAGGGGGAGAATGTAACGACCCGGCCGGTCGTTCCGTGAGATTAGCCCTGTTATCCCTATTTCTGCTTCGTTTTGTGTTGTTTATCTCATTTATGTTATGTTGAGTCGGTTGGCTCGGGTTCGGAGTGGTTGAGGAGAGAAATGAGACACTTAGTCTCTTAAGATAGTTTAATAGCTGGAAAAGTAAACTGGGAGTTGACTTATAGGTAAATGATCTCGGAATGTGGATTTTATTACTCAGATAGCTTCATTAGGTGATTTGGGACTTAGGAGTGTGTTCGGATGTCCGGAGTAGAATTAGGCTTAAATTGGCGAAATTGGATTTTTGGCGATTTCCGAATGGTAGTGAAAAATTAGCTACCGGGTCGGAATGGAATTCCGGAAGTTTGAATATGTCCATAGAGTCATTTGGGATGTGTGTGCAAAATTTCAAGTCATTCAGACGTTGTTTGGTTGGTTTCGGCATCGTTTGCGAATTTCGGAAGTTTAGAAATCTTTAGGCTTGAATTATGGATTAGTTTGGCGTTTTTATGTTATTTTGAGGGTTCCGAAGGTTCGATTAAGTTCGGGTGATGTTGTATGAGGTATTTGTATTTTTGGTTGGGGCCCCGAGGGGCTCAGGATGATTTCAGATTGGCGTCGGGGAGTTTTGAAAGTTGGAAAAGTTGTTGGTGCACTCTGCTCTGGTGTTCCGCAGATGCGGAAGAGTGACCACATGTGCGGACACCGCAGGTGCGGGTTGGCAATCGCAGGTGCAGAAAGGGGGCAGCTAGTGAGGAACCGCGGATGCGGGATTTTAGCCGCACCTGCGAGTCCACAGGTATGGTAGGTGGAGCGCAGGTGCGAAATTTGGTCTATTAAGTGGGAATCGCAGGTGCGGGTCCGCAGGTGCGAGGAAAAAGCCGCAGATGCAGCAATCGCTGGGCAGAACCTATAAATAGATGCCTTCGTGAAATTTGGTCATTTTCCCACCATTTGTGTTCGAACTTGGAGCTTTTTGAGAGGAATTGAAGAAGGATTCGAGGATTAACACCTTAAGGTAATGATTTTGAACTCAATACTCGATTCTAGGATGATTTCTAACTGATTAGACATGGAATTTATGGGAATTAAGGGTTAAAATTGGAGGATTGGGGCTTGAAATTGGAGACTTTGATTTGAGGATTTTAGGGGTCGTTTGTTATCCGATTGTGATGATTTTGGTATGTATAGACTCATGAGAGGAAAAGGATTCTAGTGTTGTGATTTTTAACGGATTTCGAGACGTGGGCCCGGGGATCACGTTTGGCCAATTTCGGGATTTTTGGTGTAAATTGATTATTTTCGCGTGGGTTTTAGTCCTTTCTCATATATTAATGTTATGGTACTGATTTGGTTAGATTCGGGGCGATCGGAGGCCGAGTCTAGAGGCAAAGGCATTGCAGACTAGGTTTTTTTCCCGGTTTGAGGTAATTAACGCTTTCAAACTTGGTTATGAGGGTGCAAAACCCCGAGCTATGTGTTATGTGATCAGAATTGGGTGACGCGTATTCCAAGTGACGGGCGTGCGGGTGTGCACCGTGAGATTTGTGACCTGGTTCATCCCATGGCACCGTTTTGTAGTTCTTTATGGATTGATATTCGTGCTTCTATCAATGTGATTAATGTAAACATGCTAGAAATCGTGCTAAGTACTATGTTAAGGCTTCACGCCGATACTTTTGAGACCCGAGTGGTCATTTATTGTTGTCATCTCATGTGTTTCATTGATGTTATATACTCGGTCATGTTATAGCATATCATATCACGTCTCAGTCTCGGTAATTGTTGATTTTACACATTTTTATCATTGATCCGGGCTAGTCCATGCATTTGTGAGCCCATGTGAGCGAGACTGGAGAGTGATGACTGAGTGAGGCCGAGAGCCTGATATTGAGAGAAAGATATGGGATCGGGCTGCACGCCGCAGCATGTTATATTGATTATTCCTGAAACTTACTTATGATAGCGCTTGGGTTGTAGGAGACCCTCCAGAGTCCGTAACACACCCCCAGTGAGCGCAATGATGATATTGAGGGATGGATCTTCTCTGGACATGGATCTTGTCCGAGTGTTGGTACCCGGAGATGGATCTTCTCCATGGGGGCTAGATTGGCCTTCCTCAGTACTGAGTGACTACTATCACATGTGCATATATATTCCGGGATGGATCTTCTCTGGGCCATGAGAGCCATATACAGTACTAGGTGGACGTGCATGTGAGAGTGGGAGCACTATGTGCATTTTCATATAGTTGATACATTGGCATGTAGAGAATATTGAGTTATACATGGTTTACTGTACGAACCTGAACTTATCCTATTGTTTTTATCTGTTAGATAACTATGAACATGCCTAAATTTCTGTACACTATTTCTTATTATATCTACTGAGGTTTAGTTCGTCACTACCTCTCAGCCCATAGTTTGGGTCTGTTACTTACAGAGTTGGTGTACTCATGTTACCCCATACACCTTGTGTGCAGATCAAGGACATCGGGATCCGGTAGCAGATGTTGATCTGTTGATAGAGTTTCAGTTGGAGTATTCGAGGTAGCAGCTGGCGATCACAACCTCGTTTTCTCCTTCCTTATCTCCCTTGTCGTACTTTGTTATTTCAGATAGTATTATGTCAGTTTTGTATCTTGACATTGTAGTTATATTAGCCATGACTTGGTGACACAAGTGCTGGGTTTTATTTTGTTTTTGTGTCTTAAGGGTCTTCGACTTTTAAATGTTTTATAAATGAGTTTCTGTAAATACAGTGATTTTTCTTGAAAGGATTTTAAATCTATTGAAGTGTGTGGCTTGCCTGGTTCCACGATAAGAGCCATCACGACTGGAAGTTTTGGGGTCGTGACATCAACAGTCAAATATGTTTATTAGTTATCAAATATACAAGTTCGGGTGTTCAAATGTGAAAGTCCAAAGTTTGTATACCGGCTTTCAAAGCCCTACAAGTTAAGGTGGCCAGGAAGCCATTACTGTCACGACCCAATTTTCCCTCCCTTGGGTATCGTGACGGCACCTAGTCTTAAGGACTAGGTAAGCCTATTATTAACAAACATCAATTATAATATAAGATTCATTTAAGTACTTTTTTAAATAAATCTCAACACTTTACACATCTTTCCAAAACCCGATAAGTACAAGTCATAAGCTTTGAAGAAATTACACTAAAACTCCTAAAAATACCATTGTTCAGAAATAAGTACAACAATGCGAACAGAAAATAGGATGGTGACTTCGAAACCGCAAACGCTGAAGCGGTGTTACCTTTAGTCTCCACAACAGCAACCGCGCTACTAACAATCAATCGGCCGGCTATGCGAACACTTGAAATCTGCACAAAAATGTGCAGAAGAGTAGCATGAGCACACCACAACGGTGACCAGTAAGTATCAAGAATAACCTCGATGAAGTGTTGACGAGGACTAGTCAAGACTCCCACTGGTCCGATAAACTAAACATGCGTAAATATGGGAATGGCAGACATGACATCTATCTAATGACTACACAATATAATTAACAACATAACAAGTACAAGGAAGGAAAATACAACAAATAACCACAGAACATCATAATAATACACGGAATAATGGACGAGAACACAAGCCAAAAACCGGAAACCACAATACAGTAAGAACAATTAGTAACTCAACACTGCAATAGTTTTCCACATCAAGACCTAGCCAGCAACCCCAATAAATTGGTCAAATTTTCGGGTGTAGCCTTTCACCCGCAAGTTTATATTGAAAGCTTCTACGATATAATAATTTCAAATAGAAAATTTCTTTTGAAATATACTTCCTCCGAATATAAATATATTTTTCATAAAAGAAATCCGCAAAACATAATTTCGTCAAGATAAATTCTTTTCAAATATACTTTTTCAATAAATGTCTTTCAAACAGAGTTTCCTTCAAGATAAATACTTTTCAAATAATATCGTACGAACATAGTTTCTTCAAGATAATATACCGGGATTCCGTCCTATAGTTCAGAATTAGTCATGCAGTACAGAGGAGATCTCCCAGAATATGTCCGTAGTCACCAATTTAAATATGCAGTACAAGGGGGATCTCTCCCAGAATACGTCGGTAGTCCCCAAAAGTAAATATGCAGTGCTGGGGGAATCTCCCAAAATACGTCTGTAGTCCCCAATTTAGATATGCAGTGCTGGGGGGATCTCCCAGAATACGTCTGTAGTCCACAATTTAAATATGCAATGCAACCATCAAGGATAACAACTATAACACGAAAGAAGACATCGCACAATGCCACAACAGGTACAAAAGAAACAAAGGATAGAAATGCAATGTACAACGAGCAAATCAATACAAGAACTTAAATCACAAGAACGGTAGAACTCATTCACAAGGAATAACCACTGAACAGGAATACTAAGCGTAAAGAAAATAGCTTAACCAGAGAGAAACAAAACGTAACAACAAATCTACAATATTAGAGTCAACAATAAGAAGCCAAACACAAATAAATAAATTCCCAGTAAAGGCAAGTCGGCTAAGATATATGTTATCCAAATTCCTTTTAAGGTTGAACAATTATTCGAGAGATTTTTCAACAAATTCAAGTAAAGGGGAAATCGCAAAAGATAATAACAACCCTAATTAGTGCTAAACAGTTATAGGGTGAGATAATACTAATTTCAATTAAATAGGTAGTTTATGAAAAACAATGTAGCATGACGGTAGAAGAGTAGAATCTTCAGTTAAGTCAACTAAGATCAAATAAACAACAAAGGGAATCTAAAAATAAGTCATTCTAATTTAAGCAAGTGGAGATGAAACTAGCAATCATGAACTCATTCATAACAATTACAACTTCATACACATGGAATATAAGGACCTAAGAATCCTAAAATGCCGACCTCCTAAAAATAAGTCCGAGTACGCACTCTTCACCTCGCGTACACGGGCTACAATCAACATAAAAGACTCAATCCTACGGGGTAATTCCCCACACAAGGTTAGGCAAGATACTTACCTCGAAGACGACAACTCAGTACTCAAATAGACTTCTCGAGTGAAAAGGCCTCCGGACGGCTCAAATCCAACTAGAACAACTTCAAAACACACATAAAACTTATAAGGAACTATTCTAGGTAATAAAGTTTCAATCTTTACAAGAATCTAAAAATCGACCCAAAAGTCGATCCCCGGGCCCGCACCACGGAACCTGACAAATTTTTACAAAATCTGAATACCCATTCCGATAGGAGTTCAACCATACAAAATTTATCAAATTCCGATACCATTTGGTCCCTCAAATCACGATTTTCATTTTGAAATTTTTCTTCAAAAACCAACATTTTCCTTAACTAAAAACACAATTTAAATGATAAAAACAAGGACTAAATCATGGAATATATTTAATTCTAGTTGAAGAACACTTACCCAATCGAATTTCGTGAAAAACCCACCAAAAATCGCCAAGAACCGAACTCTAAAAGTCAAAATATGATTAAAATGGTGAAACTCTCGATTTTGGGATATATTCTGCCTGCCCAGATATTTAAGCATCGCGATCGCGAGAGGTTACATGCGATCGCGTAGAGGAAAATAGTTACTAGCCAAAATGTGCTATGCGATCGCGGAATGTTAGATGCGATCGCGAAGAAGGAACTGCCACTGCCCAAAAATGCACAATGCGTTCGCGAGCCGATGAATGCGATCGCAGAAGGGGAAGGGCGAGTCACCAGCTGGTATAGCTGGGCTATGCGAACGCGGAGATGGGATATGCGAACGCGGAGAAGGAAGAAGTAATAATCACATGATCGCGGCTAGTGTATGCGAAAGCGAAGGGCAAGAAAAGGTGGACCATCGCGATCACAGCTACACCTATGCGATCGCAAAGAAGGGACCACTAGATAGTAGAACAACAATGAGAAATAGAAGGAAATGGACCCGGAGCCCATCCGAAAACCAACCCGAGACTCCCGGAACCCTGTCTAAACACAAAACCAAGACATATAACCTAACACGGACTTGCTTGAGGTTTCAAATCACATTAAACAACACTGAAACGACGAATCAAACCGCAATCGAACTTATGAACTTTCGAATCTTCAAACTTCTAAACTCGTGTCGAAACCTATCAATTCAACCCAGAATGACGCGAAATTTTGCAGACAAGCCCCAATTGACATCCCGGAGCTACTCCAACTCTCGGAATCGTATTCCGACCCCGATATCCCAACTCCATTCCAAACTTCAAAATTTTCAACTTTTGCCGAATTACCTCAAATTACTCTACAGACCTCCAAAACCAATTTCGGACGCGCGCCTAAGTCTAAAATCACCATAGGAAGTTGTTGACATTACCAAAAACTCATTCCGAGGCCGTTTACACAAGAGTCAACCCTCCGGTCAAATCTCACCGCTTAAGCTTCCAAAATTATAATCCCTCTTCCAATTCGACTACGGATCATCAGGTAACTGAATCCAACCATGCACACATATCGATATACACAATGTGAAGTTGTTTAAGACCTTATGCCACCGAACGGAGCTTAAATTCTCAAAACGACCAAGCGGGTCGTTACAATTACGCCTTAAGAAAATTATACGTGAGAGAGAATGAAGTTAAAAGTGTCTAACTTTTTATGTAAATTTAGAAAAAGAGGTGACAAAAAAATGAACGAAATTAGGTCATGTTTATTATTTGCAATAGATACATATTCAAACTCAAATTTCAAAAGTCACGCGTTCAAACTCATGAAAATTGTGTCTTTCGAAAGAGGTAGTTTTTGTGCTCCTTATTTATAAATAAATAAAAGGGTCTTGATTCTCCTTAATCAGTGCTCTAGCACTTGAATAATTATTACACTTCAAATAAACTTTATTTATGAGAGAATAAAGAATATTGTGCTGAATTAGCATCAAATAAAAAAGCCAGTGTAGGTATATATTAGTTTAAATCTATATTAAATCTAAATCAATATCTATATTAATGTAAACAGCCTCTCTACTCTTTTCGTGGTAGGGGTAAGGTTTGCGTACACTCTACTCTCCCCAGACCCACTAATGAAATTTTACTAAGTATGTTGTTGTTATATCTATATTATTGTAAAAGTATGAACCCTAAAACTAAAATTCTAAAGATCTAAGTACCCTTCTAAATAACTTAAATGCTTGTTCATAGAATAAATAAAAATATTGACGCCACAAACATAAGCTTCAAATCATCTTTTTTCCTCTCTTATTTCTTTGTTTACTTGATCGTTAGTGTAGGTTTTGAACCAGAAATATAGAATTATGGGTAGAGGTGCTGAGCGTGAGCATGAAACCAAGGAAGCCCTTAGTGAAGTGATAGGGACACCGAGTTTGTTGGAAAATCGCATTTATCTATTTAAATTTGGATCATTCATTTTCGTCCGTTCACACAATATTCAATTATTTCGAATTTGACAAACAAGTCTCTAGACGATGATTCCCATTGATCATCACAGTAACTTGTACTTTATTTTTTCGTGTATAAAAACTTATAGATATTATAAGTTAATTTTATAATGCCATGTGTTCATAACTCGACACTCACGTGCAACACACGTGTCGAGACTAGTTTAAAAAAATATTACATCATTGAAAAAGCTGGAAAAGTGACTTCAAAATAAGAATATAATTTTATGCCACTAAGTTGCCACTAATTTTAAATTAATTTTAGGGAGACCACTATGTCAAGTTGTGCGAGAGAGATTTCAGGGTGATATTAAAAACTAACTTGAGTTACAAGGGGTGATCGAAAAACAATCAAAGTTTTAAAAGTAATAGAAATTTAGCCACTTTTCGTGTAAAGATAAATTTGAACGAAAACACTGTTCAAAATCTGAAAAATATTCCAGCATAATATACTGGAGTTCGAATTTCTTACATTGTGAACTTCCAACATAATATACTAGAGTTCAAATTTTTTACATGTGAACTTCCAGCAAATTATGGATGGAGTTCTAGTATAAATGTCACGACCCAAAACTAACTGTATCGTGATGGAGCCTATCGTGGTACTAGGCCAGCCGACTCACTACCAAAACAACGCAATATTTCATTTTCAACATATATCTTTCGAGCTGTTTAACAATAAATCTTTAATAAGAAACTCAAATCGAGGAAAATGTGAAAATGAAAGCCCGACATCGGGTGTCACTAGTCATGAGCAACTACTACAATTGTCTATAAACATCAAGACTAACATAGTCTTGGATTAATCAAGTACAACTAAGGGAAGATAAAGAAGGAGGAAAGCAGGGTTGCAATCTCCATGCAGCTACCTTGCTAACTCCAAGAATCTGCGACAGAAATAACCAACAACCTCAACCGTGTCTAGAAAACACCTGACTCTGCACACAAGGTGCAGGGAGTAACATGAGTACACCAACTCATTAAGTAACAACCATAAATAAAGGTTGAGCAGTAGTGACGAGCAGTAAAACACATAAAGATCACAGTATGAAATTGTCACGACCCAAACTGATGGGCCGCGACAGGCACCCGGTACCTTACTCAGCCGAGTACCAACGTGACGTATCTTTCTTATTACATCATCATATACTCATGACATACGGGCCTAATAGGCCAACATAATCATTTATATACTCTAAACATAGGCCGACAAGGCCATACAAGTATTTGTATACATGACATCTGTCTACAAGCCTCTAAAAGTACATATGTATCATAAAGGTCGGGACTGAGCCCCGCCATACCAATCAATACATGTCCTAATTATACTGACCAATTAAGCAACTCCGGAGAAAATGGAGCACACCAACATCTTCCGCAAAGCTGATAACCTACTTGGAGAGCTCTCGACCTGTCTATCAGGACCTGCGGGCATGAAACGCAGCGTCCCCAGGCAAAAGGGACGTCAGTACGAAATAATGTACCGAGTATGTAAGGCAATATACAGAAAGCTGAAATTGAACTGATAATATAATAACTGTAAGTAGCTGGACGACAAAGATATCTGAAGATATGCTTACCTGCTGATACTGACTCAACTCTCTTGATATACTGAGTAAAAATAGTTGTCCGACCCTATAAGGCTCGGTATATATATATATATATATATATATAT
>MDKH01129086.1:0-12898 GCA_005239495.1 Nicotiana undulata | reverse complement strand
ACCTCTTCCTTTAAGGAGTTGTCCAGAATGTCATCAACCCGATCTCTCCATACCTAACCCGTGCGATAGAAAAAGGGGTCCCGACACTACGCGATCGTAGGAGTGTGATCGCGATCGCAGTGTTGGGAAATGTTGGCTTCCGCGATCGCATGCGTGGGGCCGCGATCGCATTGAGTTGCGGGTCCTGGGGGAGATCTGGCGGTTGTTCTCCGCGATCGCAGGTATTAGGACGCGATCGCATAGGTTTGGTGCCAGAAGGTCCGCGATCGCAGACTTTTTGTCGCGATCACATAAGTCAATTCTCGGGTGGGTGTTTATTGCTCTCCGCGATCGCAGCTTAAGTTCCGCGATCGTATAGAAGAAATGACTGGGCAGAATGTTAAAACCCAATTCGAGGGTTTAAGGCTTACTTCACCATTTTTGAATTGTGGGAGCTCGGGAGAGGCGGTTTCTGAGGGAAATTTTCACTTGGGTATTAGAGGTTAGTGATTCTAACCATCATAGGTTAATTTTCATGATTCAAAACTTAAATTCCACCCTTAAATTTTGAGTTTTTTTAGTAGAAACTTGGGAAAAATGAAGAAACTTCTTAGACCAAATTTTGGGTTTTTGATTGAGTTTTTGACCTCCGATTTGAGAGATTCTTATATGGTTAGACTCGTGGGGGAATGAGGGTTCGGGAAACGTAAATTTTATCCGATTTCGAGACGTGGGCCCGAGGAGCGTTTTGGTAAAAAATCCTAATTTCGCGAATTAGCTTCGAATTAATTAGTTACTTTGATTTCTTGAAATGATATTTACAATATGCAATCGAATTGAATAGATTTGGGCCACCTGGAGTTGGATACTCGTGGCAAGAGAGTGGTACAGAGTTGATTTACGCAGTCGAGGTAAGTGGCTTGCCTAACTTTGTGTTGGGGATGTTTCCCTTAGGAATTTTAACTGATTTTTCACTATAAAAGCCCAATGTACGTGAGGTGACGGGTGCGTGCAGGGGTTATTTTACTGGGTTTCCTTCGTTCTTTCTATGTCATACCTCATTTTCCATTCTATTATTATTGTGATCATTTTAAACTGAGTAGCAACTTAAGATTTAAACACGTCAACCGATTTTACTTGATTTTCCACTCACTACTACTATTTGAACCTTGATGAAGTATTTCACTCTATATTGCCTACTGTTTTCGTAAACTATTGAATTATGCTGCATCCGGTATACATCTCGCATAGCATATTTAAATTGGGACTACGGACCGAGATCCGGGAGGTTTCCCCCTGTACTGCATAGCATATTTAAATTGGGACTACAGATCGAGATCTGAGAGCTTTCCCCATGTACTGCATTGCATATTTACGTTGGGACTACGGGTTGAGACCCGGAAGCATTCCCCCATGTATTGCATTGCACGATTATCTATTAAGTTATATGATGTGCTGAGTTGAGGGCTACTTTACATTATTCCTTCTAGATTTATTTTAAATTTCCGTTAATTATTTCTATTTATTTGCAATTGTTAAATTATAACTGTTCTATTTGCAAACTCAGTAGAGCCTCAATCTGACCTCGTCACTACTTGACTGGGGTTAGGCTTGGGACTTACTGAGTACCGAATGTGGAGTACTCACGCCCTTCTGCGCATGTTTTCCCCCATGTGCATATCCAGGTACCAGTACGCTGTACCGAGGTTAGGAGCAACAACATCTTTTGGAGACCGTGAGGTATTTCTGCCGCGTCCGCAAAACCTTCTGAGTCCCCTTCCTTATCCTAGTATAGTCATAGTGTTTAGACATAGATACTTTCCAATTTCGTTGTTTAGAGCTATAGTGTACAGCTTGTGACGTTGTTGGTATTCCGGGTTTTGGGCAGAGTAAAGCTGTAAATGCCGAGCGGCACAGTTTAATAGTATTGCTTTTGCTTTATCCTCTATTATTGTGTTATTTTTACATTTTGATTTCCGCACATCTTAGGCTTACCTAGTCATAGAGACTAGGTGCCGTCACGAAACCCTGCGGAGGGAAATTTGGGTCGTGACAAATATATATAAGTCTTAGGACATGTCTGGCTTGAACGTTTTGAGCTTTTGCTTCACTGGTGGGCATGTTGGATTGGTTGGAAGCATGTGGGCCACAATAGATGTACTGAGGCGAGTCATGTCGTCATATGACCAGGCGAATATGTCCTCATATTCCCTTAAGAATTCCGTATATTCCTCATTTTCTAACGGTGACAGATGCATGCTGATGCATGTTTCTTTGACGGTCTCTGCGTTTCCCAGGTTGATGACCTCAGTCTCATCCAAGTTGAACTTAGGTATATTCTCAAAGTTCTCGACATCTTTAATAATATCCTCAGGTATATCATCCTCGTCTGACTCAGAATCTTTTTGTTGCGTTGCCTCATTGCAGGTCACAGTCGTCGGTTCATCAAGATAAGTAATAGTAATGTTGTGTAAAATAAATTAATGGGGAGGAAAGAAATAACAAGTAAATATAATATTTATAAAGAAACTTGAAATGCTATGATAAATTAGATAATTGTTTAAACATGGGAGCTACTTTTTGCGGAAATAAAAATGCGAGAAGAAAATTCTTTAAATAAATAAACTGAAAGTAATGCTTGTTTTGTTAGCCTTGCTACCCCGAGGCTCGACGGGCTTTGGTTGTCCTGACAGACCAATTGTTGAGACATGATCCCTTGCTCACGACTTGTATAGAAGAGCCTTCCTCCCCTTCCTCTTCAAGAATGACACAGCAATCCATGTCCTCATCATCCAGAAATAGATCTCTTATTGCCGCTAGCACCTCCTCCTCGTCTGTACCATATGTGATGTCAGCTGGCCGGAAAGTCTGCTCTATGTGGGGTATTGGCTACTCCAATGGGTAGTAGGGGCCGCACCATGGTGGCGACCAGTCCTTGAACTCCTCCCAAGTGTACTCGTACCCTAGACCAAAATTGGCAATGTGCTTCTTGAGTGTTATTGGCTTTGTTATTCCTTGGAGATTCTTATCGAGCCCTTTACCCAGATCGTACCCTTTCCAGTTCAATATGCTTTCGGTATTACTGCCCCACCACTTGTCCTTGTCAATGGCGTTAACACATTCCACGTTGTGATAGATTTCTCCACCCAACTTCCTCCTTCCATCGATGAGTGAAAAGGTCTGGCGACCGTAGATATGGTTGCTACCGTTGCCATGAATGAATACCTCTTGGTGATTCCATTCAAACTTCACAGCTTGGTGTAGGGTTGATGCCAAGGCCCTAGCAGCGTGGATCCAAGGTCGTCCCAACAGTAAGTTGTAGGATGCAGGCACATCTATCACTTGGAAATCTACATCGAATCAAGTTGGTCCCATATGTAAGCACAAGGTGATTTCTCCCATGGTCGACCTCTGCGAACCATCAAAGGATTTTACGTTGATCTCACCTTCCTTTATCTCATGTAGACTCTTGCCCAATCTCTTGAGTGTGACCAGCGGACAGATGTTGAGGCTGGAACCCCCATCAATTAGGATCCTTGTGATGAAATGATCCTCACATTGCACCGTGATGTGTAGTGCTCTGTTATGCCCTAACCCCTCGGGCGGTAGCTCATCTTCGTGGAAAGTGATCTTATGGCTCTCCAATATCTGGCCCACCATGTTGGCCATTTCCCCACTGGTGATATTATCTGGCACGTATGCTTCACTCAGCACCCTTAGCAAAGTACTCCTGTGAGTTTCAGAGTTTACTAACAGGGAGAGGATGGATATCTGAGCTGGCGTTTTGTTCAACTGGTCGAGGACTGAGTATTCCTTGGCTTGTATCTTTCTCTACTGATCGTCTGAACCTGTTTCAATGATAGGGGGACGGTTGTTGGCTTGCTTGCTAGACTCGGCCAAATGCTCAGGGGTATAAACTCTGACAGTTCTCGTCATACCCTGTGCAACGATGGCTTCTTCAGACTTGCCTTTACCTTTCCTCCTTGCTTCAGCGGTATAGTCCCACAGAATGGTGTTTGAGTAAAAGGGTATCGTTGTTGACATTGCCACTGGGATGGGTATGGTCATTCTTATTCCTGCCGGTGTATATGTTATAGATGGCCGGACTGCAACTTCGAGCGGTCGTACAAACTCGACTTCGATCGGCCCTAGGGTTATTCCTTTGGTGGGTGGTCTCGATTCAAACTCAAGTGGAATGGACATGTTTACCTCAACTTCCTCAAATGGCTGCATCTGGACCACGATCGGATTAAGAGTAATTGCAGGCTTCTTCGGATCACCCTCGACAATTAGCCCATTTAATCCCTCAGGATCCCAGTCATCTTCAACCTCAATCATGTGGACACCACCTTTATGGTCATGCAATGGATTATTGCGAACATTAGGAGCAGGGTCCTTAGCTACAATGATCTTGTTATCTATGAGGGTCTGTATCTTGTCCTTCAAGGAACGGAATTCCTCGATGGTGTGTCCCTTCATGCTTGAGTGGTAAGCACAGGTTTTGTTTGGGTTGACCCACTGAGAAGGGTTCTCAGGGGCGACAGCGGGAATAGGTGTGACATAACCGGCGACTTTGAATTTTTCATATAATTGGTCAATGGGTTCAGCTATGGCAATATACTATTTTGGTGGACGACAGTCGAAGTTTGGACGAGGTCTTGGGAAGTTTTGGCGATTAGGTGGCGATTGATAGTGAGAAGGCTGGGAATTGTAGGTATTATAGAGATGAGCTGGTTGGGAGTATCTGGGCGAGGTAGGCTGATATGTGGGTGGTGAAGCTTGGTAGGTAGGTGAGGGTGTTTGGTATTGAAGTGAGGGTGCTTGGTAGCTTGGAGCTGGTTGGTATGTGAAGGAAGGTGCGGGGTATACTTGGTATTTGGGAGGGGACTTGTCTTGTTGTGCCACCATCACGGCTCCTACATCCCTTTTCTTGGACACACCATCGGATTGCAGAGCTTTATTGGTAGCCTGTAAGGCTTCAAAATTAGTAACCATACCGTTTTTGATGCCTTTCTCGATTCGCTCTCCTAGCTTGATTATATCGGAAAACTTGTGCCCCTCGACCATCATCAGCCGCTCATAATACTGAGGATCCTGAGCGCGTACAAAGAATTTCTTCATTTGTTCCTCTTCTAAGGTCGGTTTGACCTTGGCAGCTTCTGACCTCCAACGAGTAGCATACTCGCGAAAGGTCTTTGTTGGGTTCTTCTTCAAGTTCTGGATGTAGAACACATCCGGTGCATTCTCCCTATTGAATCTGAATCGATCCATGAAGTTCGTAGCCATGTTTACCCAATTGATCCATTTCTTTGGATCCTGGCTGATGTACCAGGATAGCGCATCGCCTTTCAAAATCCTCATGAAGAGTTTCATGCGGATCCTTTCATCTTTCCCCACGACGACCAATTTGTCGCACTAAGTGCTCAGATGGACTCTTGGATCACCAGTACCATCAAACATCTCGAACTTAGGAGGTTTGTACCCCTCGGGCAGTTCAACATCGGGCTGTAAGAAAAGATCCTCATAGTTCAATCCCTCAACCCCTTTAACTCCTTCGACGCCCTGAACTCGGTTGGTCAATTTCTTGAGTTCCTCGGCCAGATTCCTGATGAGCTTATCCTTCTCGTCGGACTCATGGGTATGTGGTGTAGAATGAGCTACGGTTTCCACATAAATGGGGTTGTCGTAAGCCTGGAAGTGGTCTCTCGTCTGATCTTGGAGGGGAGGAGTGTTGTAGTGATATGTGTTACGTTGTGCCGGTGGAACAGGATCCTTGGGGTGATTGGGTTGTTTGGGGATGTTTTGGGGTAAAGTGGGGTTCGGAGCGTTTGGGAATTGAACGTCTGGGATGTTGAGGGAGAATGATAATTGGGCCAAGTTCTTGACTTGATCAAGTTCCTCTTAGAACTTTAGCAATTTCTTCTCTAGTGGAGACATACCCTCGTGCAGAACCTGAATACCCTGACCATCAGTGATCTCAACCTGTTCATCCCTGTTGTCTTTTCTAGTACCGCTTGAACCTGCCATCTTAGTTTTACCCTTGCTTTTTCCTTTGGGAGGACTGGGAGGAGGAGTAGGAGGAGGGCCCTTTGATCTTGTGCAATAAGTTGTTGATGCCAGAGTGCACGAACTAACCTTTTGGGAAGGGGAATAACTAAAGAAAAACAAAAAAAAGGTAGTGAAGTTAGTGAGGATTATGAAGAATATTGCGGTAATTTAAACACGTAATGCGAAAATGTAAAGCACATACTAAGTTGGGGAACCTCTTTATGCCCGAGGTAGGCCTAGCGACAAATTGATTTGGAGAACTTAAAATACTAAATGCCTCATTTTATTGATAATGAGATAGACAAATCCAACTTGACTCTAAGAATGCGAAAATATAAAATGTCACTAATGGCCAGTGGCCTTATTACATCAAAAGCAAAGTAAAGACAAATCCTATCTATTTGGTCCCAGAAGGACCTTCACCAAACTCGGCATCTCTACTTGCCTTGATCAACATTCCCATCTCGCGGAGTCCCAGCAGCAAGTAGGTCTTGGCTAGAACTCCCGCTTCAGCTCCCTCGGTCTTTTGACAAGTCTCGATCCTCCTAAGGAACTTTTACTCCATGTCAACTATGCCTCGTCCCAAATGTGCTAGCCTCTGGGTGGAAGTGATGGCCATGTCCTTCCATTCCTCGATCAGTTTCTTGTTTGCTCTGTGGATTTTGTGATGATCTCCTTCACAGTCATGGAGCCTTTTGCGAAGCTGGTTGAGTCTAATTGTCGCCTCGGCTTTCTCATCTATGACCCTATGTCCTCGAGCGAACCCTGGCTCAATACTTCCTCCTAGTTATCTTCCAACCATCCCAGATAGCAAGGAGAGCATGCAGCGTGATACCTGTCGGGATCGATAGTATCCTTCTCCAACCGGATCCTGCAGTGCCATAATTGCTGAGCTTGACACTTGTGAGGGTTGTCATAATTTTGGAAGTCCGCTCTGAGATGAATCATTTTCTCGACCCTTGGGATGACTTGCTTCCTCCCTTCCTGCCTCATGACTCGAATCGGGACGTAGGGGTACGTCCCTCTAAGACCAATCAAAATTAGGAATGGAGTGTCTCTAGTCTGAATGATGAATTCGTCGGTCGGGAACCACTCGAACATCCATTGGATCTGATCCTCAGTCAGATTTTCCAATAACTCGACCCATCCATTGGCATTCTCTGGCTGTGCAAACATGTCGGGGATGTAGTTCATACGCTTTGGATGATGGAAAGCAATATTATCATCCCAAACTCTCCTATGTATGTCTTGACGGTAGTCACCCCTTTGTAAATGCTCGGTGAGCCAAAGCTGAAGTAGCAGGTTGCAACCCTCAAAATGTTTCGCTCCTCGTTGACAGTTCTCCAAAGCTCGGTATATGTCGGCAACGATCATAGGTACAATGCTGAAGTCCTGTCCGTCGATCCCTTCCATCAAAGTCTTGGTAACCATAGCCAATATGGTGTGGTTTCTCCCCTTCTTTGTCAGGAAGACCATCAATCCCAAAAAGCAGAAAATGAAGACGAATACCCAGCGGTGAATGTGTCCTAGAGAGGTGAGGGCAAACTTTTCCTGATATGTGCGGTAAGACTGACTACGGCCATACCTCTCGTACAAGTAGTCAAAGGGGATGTACGAGTCTTCCAAGCAGACTAAATTTGGATTCTTCTTGAGTCCCATCATCTTGAGAAAACCCTGGCCTGTTCGGTTTTCAGGCATCAATAACCCTTGAGACTCCAAAGGCAAACCAGCTAAACCACCTATCTCCTCTAGCGGCGGTGTCATTTCATTGTTCCCAAATCGAAAAGCTGACCGATCACAGTCCCAGAATAAGGTGGCAGCCTCTATCACCATGTTATTAGGCTGAATGTCCAAGAGAGAGGGCAAGTTGCCCAGGTCTTTTTTGACTGTTGTTTTGTCGCTTGAGTGCAAGTCTTCCCACCAATTTAGAAGTTTTGGGTGGATGTTGGTGACCATGCCGAATTTGGGGACCTCGTGCCTCATCTCTGCAAAGTAAACAGGTTAGGCCCTTACCCCCACCAGACTCGACTATTTAACATCAATAATTAGCATGAGCATTTAAGTTCTCCAAACAAATGCACAAAAACGTGGATGCGTCCTTTTGGGTTCCAGGGAAATCCAATGGACTTTGGACAAGGCTATCTTAAAGGCCATTGTGCGGACGACACGTTAGCCCGGCTAGGTTTGACCATGATGCATGCGACATACAATAGAGTAAGGTTTCTATTGGGGTTTTAGACTGGTACCCTTGAGCGGACAACTCAAGGGGGAAGGCACGAAACCATCGACTGCACCGTTGATTGACTAGGTTTACCGCAAATACACCTTTCTGAATTTAGGGGGTTATAATATTGGAATAACGCAACCACTCATTGTAAGCATTGCTGTAAGATTTTGTTTGGAACGAGTGGAATATGAATGTGGAGCATGATATACAATAAATGGCATTTAAAACCGATAGGCATGTATTTACACGTTGAGGAAAACGGTAAAGAAAGGAAATACAACAGTTATAATGGAAAGCGGTTACAAAGAAAACACGAAGATATGACAGTTACGTTCAGGTGAAATAAATACTTGTAGAAAGTAAACACTTAACAACATATAACGGGGAATAGGAAAAGGTGTAAGCATTTAAATGAAAATTAAAGGTCCAAATTTACAAAGCAAATTGTAATGGTATAAGCCTAGGGAGAATCCCCAGCAGAGTCTTCATGCTGTCGCGCCCCCTTTTTCTATCGCAAGGGTTAGGTACGGAGAGATCGGGTTTATGACATTTGGACAACTCCTTAAAGGAAAGGGTTTAAGGAAGAGTCGCCACCTAACAATTTTTATGGTGCGTTAGGGCACCTAGAGTTGATAACTCGTGAACTAGTTTGCATTACCAGAGATTGGGTAAGGGCTTCAAATTATCCCAAGGCGAAGGTGTTAGGCACCCCTCAAGATCCATAACTGTGGTTCCCAGCCAAGAAGTTTTGTGAATTTAGACGGTGAACAAATAGCAAGTAAGGTTCATATAAGTGGCGATTTCAACCAAGCGTGAAAATCTTTAATAGTTTTGGAGAAAGCATTAGAATAAACATTTGAAAAGAAACTGTCCTAGGTTTAAAGTAATACGGATCACATCAATGCAATACCCGGTATGTCACACCTCGGAGAGGCGGCTACACGTGGTATTAGCGCACCGGTCATCATATCCGTATTCTACCCTTCCCACCCCGTGAAGGTTATTTAAAATGCGTGTGTTGGTTACGAATGCTTATTGCGTGCCATTACCCGTCCCATTCTATAAGTCCTAGAGGGTATTTAGGACTACTAATCCTAGAAGGTGAGTACTAGGCTGAACTCTTAGGTTTAAAGGATAAAATACTAGGCGACATGCATAACAAGTAGGACCTCACATATAAAGGGACACATAGGGGGTAGATAAAGGCTCATAAATCCCTCCATAGATAGACACACAATTGGCACGTCTCAAACACACTCAAAGTCTCAGAGATAGGGTTTAAAAAAAGAGTTTTTGAGTAAAACAGTGAGTTGCAAGAGGAGTCTGATTATGAAAACTTAATGAAAGAGTAATTCAGAAAAATAGTTGATTTTTTTAGAAATACAGTTGTTTAGGGGAGTGGTAAAATTTAGAAGTACAGTGATTCAAAGCTTTCAGGGAACATCGCCGAAATTATTGAGGCCTGGTTCTGAAGCAAAAGATTCAAAATGACCCAAGATACAGTAGCTTAACATATATGGTAGTTAAAGATAATTGCAGTAAAGAAGTAATAATTGATACCAAAAATACAGTAGCTTTAAATGTTCAGAGCAAGGATTCAAAATGGCACGATTTTGAGTGGAGTGAAGTATCTTTGAAAACCCAGTAGTTTAAAGCATAACAGCAAAACTCAGAAAGTCCTAAGGGAAGCAAATGTATAATTTCAAGACTGTTTTAAAATAGAGCCAGAGTTTTAGTAAAACGAAGTGAACCTCAGGGAGGTAAAAACAAGAATGAGAGCAACAGGGTTCAAAAGGTTAAAGATATTGATTAGCCTTAAACATAATTGGTTTAATTTATCGCATTCGGCCTAAAGTTTCCTAGGCGTCGTATACATTGCCTAACTATCTTAAAAGGTGAACATGCATATTTTGGATTTTATTTGCATAAAATGTTTCAAGTAGTCTAACCGCATTTTATTAGATTGAGAATGCTAAATAGGCGCTTCAACGATTTGAAATTCAAACAATTATAAGATCCTAAACAACAGGATAACTAATGCACATAGAAATTCCTTGACACATGGTTTTTAAGATGGAAATGCAGTAATGACCTTATGACAGTTTATTAGGCTCATTATTAACTGATCAGGATTATGAATGAGGATGATAACATGCTGAAAGTGAAAGACCTAAAACAGGATTTCTACTATGTGAGATACATGTCCTATACGAGTTATCTAATGCACAAATAAAGTCCTATAGGCATGTTTTCTACCCATCACCTAGGCTAAGCATGCATAACCCCTCCCACATTCACTATCCAGCCCCAATTATTCGTTTACAAATTATTACAGGACAATAATAATAAATTACATTGATGAAAAAGGAAAATAAGAAGTTATTCTATAGGGAGCCTTAAACTAGGCCCAGTCTCCTAGCCTCACTCCTTTCGAGTTTCACAACCTTAATGTTTCGGGTGCGGCAAAGCTCCCTAAGAACCTCGTGGCTCCCTGGCCAATACCAGCACCCAGACATATTTTCCAAAGTTGAGCATGTGAAGTGTGGAATCACCAACCTCAGTGCGTCAAAGTTCAGAGGGAACTCAAGAGGTTCCCTGGGCAATGCTTACACTGAGGGGGTGGAACTTAAGTTTCTAGGAGTAGTGTGAAGTGCTAGGAAGGAGTAGTTTAGGAAAGGAGTTTTACAAAAATTGGGGAGTTGTCTTTTTGAAAGATTAACTTTGAAAAAACGGCAGGAGTACTAATTACAAAAGTTTAACAGTAGAATTGCACATAAGGATAGAGGGAACAAATAGATCACACAATAACACCAGGAGATACAAGGACTTATGAGAAATCCCTAAGCATGAATACACAGAATCAAAGAGATTCAGGGGACCAAGAAATGGCCAAGTTTAGACAGTAACAGAAGACAGTAAAAGAAGACAGTTGTGATAGGTGAAATTAAGAGCAAGTAACAGTCATATGAGCATGCAAATCAAGTATTGACAGATGAAAAGCTTAGGGAACCAGGGATAGGAAGGTTCACACATGATACTAAACAAGAATAGAAATGGCCCAACATATGTATACAAGAACAGGTAAAGCTCATAACAAATACTGGCTTAATCATAAACAGGTAAAGAGTTGAGCATGGCAAGTATCATCAGGAAAAACAGGGCATCAATTGCATGTAGAACAGTAGAAGCATAGGTAGAAAACAACTAGGAATACAACATACTGAAATAGTAATAGCCACATTAGTTTGTAACCTTGGAAATTAATCAGGACATACCAGTAACAAGAGAGAGCAGAAGAATGAAAGACCAAGTATTAGCACAATATTGGCCTAGGCTTATATCCGGCCAATAGCAAACAATAGCAGGGAGAGAGTAGTAGCAGAGTAAAGAAAATAAGAGAGGAAAGCACAAGAGAGAGCTTAGAGTAGTACTGATAAGAGAGAAGAACACAAGTCTGTGTGTGTGTGTGTCATTGAAAGACATAGAGTATTTATAGTTGCAAATAGGTAGTAAAAGACAATGGTAAAAAGAAGACAGAATCAAATCATTGTAAGAAAATACATGGCTCCCTTAAGTCAAGGGATTCAAACTCAAAATTGTAAAACGCATAGCCACATAAGGTAAATAAAGTCAGCACAAGACTTAAATAAGGAAACAATCAAGATCTGTTAAGTAACAAAGAATATCGAAATCAATTAACTGAAGAATCAAGACAAATCACTACCTTAAATTAAGGGATTGGAATTCAACAGTAAAACACATAGTTTCATAAGGCAAGGTAAAATTAGTCAAGACTCGATTTAAAGGAAGGAATAAAAGGGTAAACAATTAAGACTAGATTCAGAGATTCCAATCAAGGAGAGACTCATGGAAGTCAATCAATCCAAACAACGTATAGTACTTGTTAACAATAGCGAAATCAGCATCGATTAGGAGAAAATTATTGAACATATAAATAGGGAAGGCAAACAGTAATAGCAACATATAGGCCTGGCAATATTGGCAGTAAGAGGCTAGAGATAGACACACATATGAAGCAAGTAGGTAAAGAGCCTTAAAAATGGCTGGCTCGTAGCAATATAGTAATAGAAAACTCAGCAAAAGTCAAAGCAGTCAAAACAGCAGGAAGATACGAACATAGAAGTCCAAGAGAATTAGGGTTTTCATCATAAGACATGTTAAAAATAGTAAGATCATGGAATCAGTAAATATACAAGAGAGAAACTCAGACATACAAGTTGAATCAGTTCGAACCAGTATAGAAAAGACTTAGAGAAAACCCTAACAAAAAATAGATACTTAGAAACGTTTTAAACTTGATGAATCTTAAAGATCTAGTCGAGAATAGCGTAAAACATAAAAGACTGAGTTGAAAATCGTTAGAATACAGAGATTTTAAGAGATTTAAGGTTTCATAAGAAACCAGAGAAAGTAAAGGGAACCTGGCTGTGAAACTCAGGAACAGTGGTGATGAGAGCACCATCTAGTCAAAACCCATCAGAGTCGGCCGGAAATAACCCTAGGCAGAGCTTCCAGTGGTGGTCCGGCATGGTGAGGACCCATGAAGGTCTTAGAGATGAGGAGTCCAGAGAGATAAGGCTTCAAGGCGGCTGGTGGTCGAAAGAGGTGAGACTGGAAGTGGCC
>ML297052.1:4123-77884 GCA_005239495.1 Nicotiana undulata | reverse complement strand
GGGGAAACCACGCCAGAAAATAATAGATAAAAAAAAAAAAAAAAAAATTGGGGGTGGGGGGGGGGGGGGGGGAAGAAGATCGAGGTAAATGAAAATAAGGTGGAAACATACAACTCTAGGGTCGATCAAATCCCGGGGGCACCACCAATATTGAAGGGTCTGGATTCCAAAAGGTTCGTGAAAAAATCCTTCCCCCTGAGTGTGGCTCCTAAATCGATTCCCAAGAAGTTTCGCATGCCCAAGATTCCTAAATAAAATGGAACGACCGACCCAAACGAGCATGTCACCTCTTACACATGTGCAATTAAAGGGAATGATCTAGAGGATGACGAGATCAAATTTGTCTTGCTAAAGAAATTTGGGGAGACCCTCTCAAAGGGAGCTATGATATGGTACCACAATTTGCCACCTAATTCTATTGATTCATTTGCTATGCTTGCGGATTCTTTTCTAAAGGCGCATGATGGGGCCATCAATGTCGAAACAAGGAAGTCGAACCTTTTCAAGGTACGACAGAAGGACAACTAAATGCTTAGAGAGTTCGTGTTTCAATTCAAAATGGAACGAATGGATCTACCACCGGCCGCCGATGATTAGGTTGTTCAAGCTTTCACCCAAGGACTCAATGTACAAAGCTCTGTGGCTTCACAACAGTTGAAGGAGAATTTGATAGAATACCCGGCTGTTACTTGGGCCGATGTGCATAATTGGTATCAATCAAAGATTAGGGTCAAAGACGACCTGCTTGGGGCTCCTTTTGGGTCCGTTTATCCTACCAGGCCCGTTGATAGAATCAAGAGGGACATTGATCGAGAACCGAGGTTACACAGGGATCGGTACCAGCCGTACAATGGAGATCGTAGGAGCAGCGGATCTAGGCGAAACCCTGTATCAAATGGAAGGAGGAATGACCGAGTCCATGGATCTCGAGGGCTCATGAGCAAGAAGGGCTTAGACAGGCCTATCGGACCTAAAGAAGCACCAAGATTATTAGAATATAACTTTAATGTTGACGTAGCCGCCATCGTATCGGCTATTGGACACATCATAAATACTAAATGGACTCTACCTTTGCAGACCGATCCAACCTAGAGAAATCCCAACCAAATGTGCAAATATCATGGAACTCATGTCCACATAACAGAAGATTGTCGACAATTGAGAGAAGATGTAGCTCGTTTGTTCAACGGCGAGCACCTTCGGGAGTTTCTGAGTGATCAAGCCAAGAATCATTTCCGAAATAGGGATTCCAACAAAAAAAATGAGCTAGAACAACCTCAACACGTCCTTCATATGATTATTAGAGGGGTCGATGTTCCCCAAGGGCCGATGGTAAAACGCACCAAGATGTCGATCATGAAGGAGAAACAAACTCGGGACTACGTACCAGAAGGAATCATGCAGCCCTAAAATGATGCACTGGTAATATCTGTACTGGTGAATAAAACTCGAGTTAAACATGTGTTAATTAATCCAGGTAGTTCGTCCAATATCATTCGATCAAGGGTCGTAGAACAACTCGGCCTACAGGACCAAATCGTGCCTGTGGCCCGAGTGCTAAACAGATTCAACATGGCTTGTGAAACTACTAAGGGGGAATAACTTTGCCAGTATACGCAGTCTAGACCATCCAGCAGACCAAGTTTTATGTAATAGAATGGGATATGAGATATAACACCCTCTTCGAGAAGTCATGGATCCACAACATTAGGGTTGTGCCCTCGATCCTTCACCAGGTCTTAAAATTTCCAACACCAGAGGGATCAAAACAATCTACGGGGAGCAGCCCGCCGCGAAGTAAATGTTTGTCATTGATGAAGTGATTCCAATGTCAACACTCTCATCGAAAAAGGAGTCAGATTCGAAAGCAAAACAGGAAGCCAAATACCAATCACATACATCGACCTCAACTCAACAAGATAAGTCCCTCGATACTTCATAGTCCCCGATGACTCCGACGCTACCAAATCAACGGTCAAAGAGCTAAAGCAGGGCATACTAATCGAACATCTTCCCGATAAAAAGGTATACCTGGGCACGGGTTTAACTCCCGATCTTAGAAAAAAACTCATCAAATTTCTTATAGCTAACATGGATTTTTGCTTGGTCCCATATTTACATGACAGGGATCCCACCATAAATCACCACCCATAAACTAAGCTTAGACCTGAAATTCCATCTGGTGAAGCAAAAAAGAAGACTCCAGTTCAAGATCAAGCATGCCTTCATCAAAGACGAGGTAACTAAGCTTCTTAAAATAGGGTCCATCTGGGAAGTAAAATAACGAGCCCAAAGGAAATCCATAACCGGAATACAAACAACCACTCCCTCAATTGGGGACCGCCATCCGAAAAACTTGAACAACCCAAGTCACCAGGGGCATAAGACCTATTAGGAAACTCCCCGATTTTTAAAGGCCACGACCACCCCACTTTGGGACTATTATCTTGGGCAAGCCTGGATAGCTTGGGAAAACAAGCCCAATGGGCATCTCCCGAACTAAAAGGCACGGTCAAATTAACACGGCTCGGAGACTTCCGAAACCCGTACAAAAACTAGACCTTCGAAAAAGAAAATCATTCACAACCGGTTCTAAAGGCTACCCTAGGCAAACAACAATCTCGGCTACCTACTTGGGGAAAAGGTTCCAATAACACCGAACCCCTAAGACACCTTAAAACAAAGTAAGGCAAAAACATAACTTGTTTGAACTTTCGGACATAGCCTAAATTATTTTATGTTAATCCGTTCTGGCCCTTATGAATACAAGTAAATAAACAAAGAGAAAGTTTGAAAGCGAAAAGGGAAAGAAAGTCTTGTATATATAATCTTTTTACAAAGGCCAAAATGGACCGATATAGGAATGTACAATGGCCAAAACGGTCTCAAAAAGATGCAAAAAGAAAAACTCTAAAGACCTAAGTTTCCTTAGTGGAATGGTCCTCATCGGAGGCAGCGTTTTCATCCTCGGGGTCTTCCCCACCTTCAGATTCAGACAAGCTCTCCTCTAGGAAAGCCAGCTTCCGGGGCCTGACTTCTTCTACCTTGGCAGTCTCGATTTCTGCCAGTATATCAAAGCCCTGTGCATGGACTCCCTCGAGGGCTTCCCTCCGAGCTTCCCACCTTGCATGTTCCACCATGCTCTTGTCCTGTGCCTATATAGCCTTGACGCCAACCTTGAATTGGGCCACTCTAGCATCAGCCTTGCTGTTGGCCATGGCCACCTCAGATTTGGCCGCCTCAAGCTCCTTGGCCAGGCTCTCTTGGCTAGACATATCCGAGTTAAGCTCAGATTAGAACTTCCCGATCCTCTTGGCCTGCACCAAGGTTTTCTCCTTTGCATCCCAAAGCTGAGACTCGGCCGACTCCAGTTGTGCCTGGACAACTTCCTTTTTCGAGGCTAAGAGGTTCATATTTTTCCTGAACTCCTCAACCTCATCTTGTGACGTATCTACCTGTGCCTGGAGCTACCCGATCTCTTCGATTCTCTATCGGACCTGCATGATCAGATCATTAACCACTATGTCAAATTCGTCTTCACTATCGTGAATTACTCGAATTACCTACTCGGGCATCTCGGCGTGTTCTCTCCGAGCCGCTTCTAACTCATCCTGAATCTTCTAACTCAGAAGCTTGTTAGTATCCCTATTCTCGGTGAGCTCCTGAACCTCAACCTCGTGGTGGGTTAACTCCTCCCGGATTCGGAGGAAAGCCTCATGATGCAATACCGAGGCCTGCAAGCATAAGGAAAGGTGTTAGGATTATTTACAACTTTAAATCTAAAATAAATAATGAAGTGACACTCGAAGTTACCAGATTCAAAACATGTTGGGCCTTATTGAATAGACAAGGTGCTTCTAGCGCGTCCATCACGACCTGGTCCTCTTCGGTCACCAAGAAAATGAGGTAGCTAGCAAACCCCATAGGGGCAGAGAAAACTTGGGCATCCTACTGGACAGAAAAAATTATCGATCGCCTGTGGTCAGGGTTAACACTTGGGGCAGGGAATCGGTCCACCAGTTTTGGGCTCGATGAAGACCCAGTGGCACCCGATGACGGTACCTTATTTGGTACCGGCAATTCACCAAGTCCGGTGACATCTTCCGAAGTAGTGGACTCTAACCCATCCAAGAAGTGGTGGATATCAGTTGCCCCCTGAGGCCTCTCGTAAGAACGGCTTTCTAACATATCGGCCTTGCGGATCATGGCGTTTGAAATCTGAGGGGACCCGATAATGTCGATCGCCCCAAGCTCATCTCTCGGGGCACCTCCCTCTGCTCGAGAAGCGTCGCCCCCAGTATCTCTCTCGACCCCCTAGCTTGGGGTAGAGTGGCCTCAATTCCTTCTGGTTCAGGAGCTTCGGTCAAAACTCCCTCATCGACCTCCTCTGGTTCGGAGGGCCCTTGTATCACGACATCTGCCCGCACGCGGGCCACCATCTTGAATTTCTTCTTCTTCTTCTTCTTCTTCTTCTTCTTCTTCTTCTTCTTCTTCTTCTTCTTCTTCTTCTTCTTCCCTTAGTAGGTGGATTGCGTCCAAGGATAGAGCGCCAGTGCTTCCCTTGGGCTTACGCGACCTCTTCTTCAGTTTTTTCTTTTCCGAGTTCAGGGAACTCAGAGCCCTTCTTCTCTACTTTTAATCACCCTATCTCAGAGCAGGGGACTCAATAGGTACATCCTCATCACCGGATGGAGGACTCATAGCAACGTCCTTGGGAAGACCTACAAGAGAAAATGGGTAAGAATTCGACAATGAAAGGAAGAAATCAAACATTATTACATCATGAAAGGAAACTTACCATGATTACGGGCCTCCCATCGACCCTTCGATAATTCCATCCATGCACGCTCGGAATATGGTCTTTTTGACATAAGGCCATCGACCCATTCCTTGAGTTCAGGAACTACGTCTGACATCTGGGCCACATCTGCAACTAGGGGTGTTCATGGTTCCGTTTGGATCGGTTTTTCCCTAAAAGAAACCAAACCAAGAAAGTCGGTTTTTCAAATATTAGAACCGAACCAAACCAAACCAATTAAGTCAGTTTTTTCTCGATTCGGTTTATGTCGGTTTTTCGGTTTTTTCGATATTTGTCGATTTTTTCTTAAATATAAGATATACACTACCAAAAACATATTCCGGCGACCACATTTTCAACGTGACACTATCAAATCAATTGCCCTTTGAGAAACCTATTATTTACTAAAATATATTGATGATAATTGAATCAAATAGTGATGAATAATTTAAGGACTCAGTTAAAAATATTTTTGTTTTAACATGAAATGGATTCTTACGCTTAACAAAAGAAAACTGCCAATCAAACTAGAATATAAAGGTAAAGAATTGTACTAACAGTGCAAGCGATTAACATTCACCATAAATTTTTTGAAACTTTGTATAAAAATATACATATATATATAGGTGTAATAATAAATTTGAAATAGCTACTCCTATAGTCGGTTTGGTTCGGTTATTTTTTGATTAAAACCAAAACCAAACCAAATTTGATCGGTTTTTAAAATTCAAAACCAAAACCAAACCAAACCAAAAAGTATCGATTTTTTTGGTCGGCTTGGTTTGGTTTTCGGTTTGGTTCGGTTTTTCAGATTTTTATGAACACCCCTAGCTGCAACACCAAAAACATCGATAAGAAAGGAGATAAGAGGGAAAACAATAAGATTGAATCTTCAAGGCAAAGTAGTACTAACGTTTCATGTTCCACTTCTCGGGAAATGGCATGTCCTTGGTCGGGATCAGATCTAAAGTCTTTATTCAGAAAAAACGGCCCATCCAACCTCGGTCCCGAGCCTCATCTATTCTCGAGAACGGGCCCCTACTGGCTCGGCGAGCAAGCTTGATCAGTCCCCCTCGATAGAGTCGGGGACTGTAGAGACGCATAAGGAGATCGAGGGTGAAGGGAAACCCCTCGATTTTGCTTACGAAGAATCGAAGGAGAATCACTATTCTCTAGAAGGAAGGGTGGATCTTGCCAAGAGTCACGTTGTACCTCTTGCAGAAGGCAATGATGAAAGGGTCTAAGGGACCCAACTTGAAGGGGTATGTGTAAACACTTAGAAAACCCTCCACGTGGGTAGTGATCGATTCCTCGGGCGAAGGTACCACCACATGCTTATTGGCGCAGTTGCAGTCTTTTTTATCCTTGGTGAGGAGATCAACAGTGATTGTGCATATGTACATCGAGACCGGATCGCATCGACCCGGTACCAAGGAAGTCTTTTCAACCTTAAAATCGGCAACGAAGGGCACCCTGCCGAAACGAACTCCTCAAGGTGAGGTTCCACCGCAGCCCCATCACCGGCAGGTCGTGATGAAGAGGCAACCTTATTTTGCGGTACAGTCTTAGAAGGTTTCGCCATTGTAGAATAGAATAAAACATAATTAGGAAGGTATGCGATTTGCTTAAAGTTCAAGAAATTTGGGTACAAGAAATGCAAAGCAAAGGGATTTAAAAAAAACAAGAATAGGAGGAGCTTTGAACGTAAAGTTTGAATGAAGGAAAGTTAGGGTACTTATAGCTTGCTGGTGACAGTTCATAACTCGTTGTGGCTGACCATCAACTGACAAGCATTTAATGCCTTGGTAACTGGACTGACGGGACGTTTCGGTATTCCATTTGTTAAAACTCATATTGATGAGTTTAATTCAATTATAATGGACCTGAAGAATGTGGATATCAAAATTGAGAGTGAGGATCAGGCCTTGATTGTGTTATGTTCTTTACCACCGTCTTATGATACTGTTGCTGATACGTTGCTAAATGGGAAAGACAGAATTTCACTGGAAGATGTTAGTAGTGCAACTAAAAACTAAAGAGTTGAAAAAGTGCTTTCCAGACAGCAAAATTGAGGGCGAGAGCCTTGTGATTAGAGGAAGAACACAACAAAAGGACTTTAACGGGAAAAAGTCAACCGCCAGATCAAAGTCTAGAGCAAGGAAGCAACATTGTTATGAGTTAGCAAGGTCACTACAAGAGAGATTGTCCTAAGCTGAAGGGGAAAAAACGGAAGCAAAAAATAGATAATTCGGTAAATATTGTTGACACTGGCAATAATTCTGATGATAGTGACTATGTAGGGGAAGTCTGTGATGTGAGTTCTAGTCATGGGCTGAATTCTTGGGTTCTTGATTCTGGTGCTACTTTCCACATATGTCCACACAAGAATTGATTTGCAACTTACAAGAAAATGAGTGGGACTGTCTACGCGGAGATCATAATCCATTACCAGTAGAGGGGGTTGGTAACATCAAATTGAGAATGTTCGACGGAATTATCAGAAACATTGAGTGTTGGCATGTTCCTCAAATAAAGAGAAATTTGATTTCTCTTTCGACTTTGGATGATGAATGGTATAAATTTCACTCCGAGAATGGAATACTTAAGGTGTGTAAAAGGCTCCATGGTAATCATGAAAGGTAAACTGCATTCTAAATTGTATGATCTTCAGGCCAGTGTAGTTGAAGGGGAAGCTGTTGTAGCTTCTAGCAAAAATGATCTAAATCAGTCTCAATTGTGGCACTTGTGACTTGGCCATATGAGTGATAATGGATTATCTTTGTTGAGTAAGCAGAATTTGCTAATGGGTACAAAAATCAAGTTTAGAATTTTTGTGAGCATTGTGTGTTTGGTAAACAAACAAGGGTAAAGTTCAGCAAGAAGGACAGACACAAGGCCAGAGACAAGTTAGATTATATACACTCTGACTTGTGGGGTCCAAATGAGTGGTGCCAGGTATTTTATGAATTTGATTGATGATTACTCAAAGATGGTGTGGATGTATATTTTGAAAACAAAAGATGAGGAATTTCCAATATTTATTAAATGGAAGACGAAGGTTGAGAGGCAGACGGAAAGAAAAGTTAAGCGTCTTCAAACTGACAATGGGTCAAAATTTTGCAATTTTGAGTTCGAAAATTTCAGCAGCAGAGAGGGCATAGTGAGACACCACACTTGTGTCGGAACACCACAACAAAATAGTGTTGCAGAACGTATGAACATAACCCTTTGTGATAGCGCACGAAGCATGCTTTCACACTCATGTGTTAGCAAAGATTTCTGGGCTGAAGCAATTAATACAGCTTATTATTTGGTCAACAGATCTCCATCCACAACTATTGATTTCAAAACTCCTTTTGAGGTATGGTCCGGTTCACCTGCTGATTATTCAAATTTAAAGATATTTGGTTGTCCTGCTTATGCTCATGTGAGGGATGAAAAACTTGAGCCAAAGGAAAATGAGTGCATATTTCTAGGGTATGCAACTGGAGTGAAATGTTATAGGTTGTGGTGCATAGATCAAAAGACTCTAGGGCTAATTATCAGTAGGGATGTAACATTCAATGAAACTGCCTCACTGGAGAGTCAGAGGGAGAAGGCAATAACAAAAACAGATCGTGGTGTCAGTGACCACATAGAGCTAGAAATTGAATCTCCACTAGCTCAACGCAGTAGTTCTAAAGAAGAGAAAATGAAGTAGGTGCAAAATATTGATCAACATGATAATGTTGATGCACCTGCGCAACAACAACCATATAGCATTGCAACAGGGAAAGAGAAGAGAGTGATCAACACGACCACAAAGGTTTGCAACGTTGTTGATGGGAATCTTCTTGGATATACGAATCCAGTGGGATTTGCTTTGGCAGTTGCAGAGACCGTTGAAGCATTTGAGTGTTAGCTACTCAGAATCTCTTCAGAGTACAAAACCAAATCGACGGATTAGTGATATGGCTAAAGAGATTGAGTCTCTTAACAAGTTTAGGCGTTACCTAGACTTGATTGATATGTGCGGCAATGGATAGAGCCCTTGCGAGGGCTGAGGAAAGGTAGAGAGACGTTGTTCCGGTTGATGAAGAGAATTCAAGCCAAGGGGAAGATTTGTTATTTTGTGGCTTGAATTATTTTCTTGTATTTTTAGGAAAACCATAATCCCAATATGTTTAGGAAAACCCATTGTCCTAATAGATTTGAGAAAGGAAAACTATAGTCCTTGTCAAATTGGGAAACCTTTCTCTTATAGACTTAGGACTATTTGTGATCTATGTATAGGGGTTGTAGTTGTGGATCCTAAAGATTGTACTGTGATTTTCTTCTCATTCATAGTGGAAAACTCTCTCTGCTTTTGCCCCGAGGATTAGGCTTAGTTGAACGTCGTTAAATCTTTGTGTTGATTTTTCTTCTCTATTTGTTTTGTGTGTGATTGTGTGCTAGTTAACCCACCATATTCCGCAACACTATCCATTTGATTATGGGAGTTATTTTTACTTATTTAATGAATATATATATATATATATATTTATATGATGTCTGAGCCAAAATTCTCTGAGTAAACGCTGCCTATAACTTGGAGTACAATTTAGAAAAGCATTGATGTTTTAGTATGCCCAAACCGACCTCGTGTAGGAGAAAATAACAGTTATATACTGCCAAAAAAAACAAATATGTCAATACCGCACTAGAAAAGGAGTCAACTGAGGGTATCGACTTATTTTTGCTTTAATGGTCCTATTTTGATTTAACTCATTATCTTCCACTGTAAATATGGTCTCTGCTGAGGATTTTGACGTTATAACAATAGCCATTATCCCAATAGGAAAATAGTAAGTAATTTGTACAACGACAAAAGGAAAAAGAGAGAAGAATATATATATATATATATATATATATATATATATATATATATATATATATATATATATATATATATATATATATATATATATATATAAAAATGAGTAAAGGTTGTTAATCCATTATACTTTATAAGTTAGTTTTCTGATAATCATTTTACCGTAGACAAGTAATTACAGTTTAGTTTTCTGATAATCATTTTACCATTGACAAGTAATTGCAGTACTTACACGTTTATATTTAGCACTTGGTAAAAACAAGAAAATAAGCAGGCCTGCTTCATTCACCTAGCTATTAAATTGCATATATAAGAAAGGGATTGTTACCTAAATAGTCGGTCAGATTCAATGTTTATTTTTCTAGCCGGTATGTATAAATTATGTATTATATACAGTTATACCTAAATTATATATATTATCATTCGCCCGATTTTTCATTTAAGAGATTAAGTGAACGTCCAACAATAACAACAACAACATACTCAGTATAATTCCACAAATAAAGTCTAAAGAAAATAATGTATACGCAGATCTTATTCCTATTTGGCGAAGTAAAAAAGATATTTTCGATATACCTCGGCGAACGGGTGAACGCCCATTTAGGTTAATTCTCCTACAGCGGAAAAGGTGTGAAAAGAGTCTTAGAGAAATCATGATCACCTCAATTGCACAAACAACAAAATCAACAATGTGGGGTCCAAAGTGCTAAGGTTTTTTCCATAATTATCAGAAATCTTAGGGGCATTCTTGTATCTCATTTCCTTATAAAAGAAGCACTTGTTTGGTCTAAACAAGCTTACTCAAAAACAAAACTTATACTTGCACTCCTTAAGTTCCTCATTCCTTAACAAACACAGCATATAGCAAAACAATGGGAAATTGCATAGTTTTGCAAGAAAAGGTTGTAAAAGTAATGAAAACAAATGGAAAAATCCTTGAATATAAACCTCTGATGAAGAAAGAGAATGAAGTGTTGTTACCTCTAGTACTACAAGAGCCACCAACAAAAGTACCTGTCAAAAAGGTCACTTTTGCAGAAGAAGTTGAGGAAAGTAGCAAAAAATGTTCAGATCAGGTTTTAAGGATTAAGGTTGTCATTAGTAAGAAAGAGTTGCAAGCTCTTTTGAATGAAGGAGGAGGATTAACAGTTGATGGAATGGTTCAATATCCACTTCAGAAAGAACACAACTCCAATATTGAGATGATCAAGAATGATGACTTAACTGATGATGACAATGATCATTGTATACGATGGAAGCCTGCTTTAGATAGTATACCTGAATTAGACTAGCTTATTAGTGAAGGGGAGCCTTGGAACAACGAAAAAATTGTATATGTGTGACATAAAGGCCACGGGTTCGAGCCGTGGAAGCAGCCACTAATGATTGCATTAGGGTAGGTTGTCTTGCCTTGCGTACCAAACTGCCTTTTATACTAGCTTATTAGTCTTCTTTGTGTTTTAGTTTCCCATGTTGTAAACTTGTAATATAGTTATAGACAACTATAGTAAGATGCTAAGAACCATAGAGGTACCAAGAAAACAGGTACTACTGTTTCAGTTTCTTCTCATAGAAAGACAGAAGTACTTCTTTTCTTAGTTCAAGTGAAACTTTACAAATTCAGTAGCTAGTCTTCTTCAATATATCAACTTTAGTTTCCATTTGCAAGTTCTGGGGTCAAGTTATTAAATTGCAAAGTTCAGGGGAGTAATCAGGACCAGAAATAGTTCAGGTTTGCACGGAATAAAATGTGTCAAGTTTAGGGGTGTGTTTGGTATAACGGAAAATATTTTCCAAGAAAATATTTTTTGGAAAACAAGTAGTAATCTTAATCATTTTCCAGTGTTTGGTACGCAAATAAAGGAAAATATCTTCTCAAGAGTATTCATAAATAATTTAGATACAATAAACATGTAGCCATAAACTTTCGAACCAACAACCTTAGCTTCTGAACCCACAAATTTCATAAACTTCGAACTGAAAATATATAAAAGAATTTTTTTTTGGGGGAGGGGGGGGAGAAAAATAGAAATTTGAAAATTACAAAATAAAACTTTTTTGGTGTGTGTGTGGAGGGGGGGACAGAAATACGAAAAAACAGAATTTTGAAATTACGAAAGAAAAGTAAATCTTTTTATTTGGGGGGTTGGTGGTAAGGGTGGGCAGTAACGGAAAAAAATAACTAAAAAACGGCATTTTTGGAGAGAGGGGTGGGAAAGGTTGAGACTTGTGAAGGAGTTTTGGAAAATGTTTTCCCTTCTCTTGATAAAAAAAACATTTTCCTTGATAAGGAAAATGTTTTCCAGAACTTTTGAACCAACCAAATGTGAAAAATTGAAAAACATTTTCCGGAAGATATTTTCCTTCGTACCAAAAATATCATAGGAGGCGATATATTTTGCCATTTTAATATATTTACAATCTTGCTACTACTTCTAAAGCGCTTTGTTACTTACTATATTAACACTGTTAAATAAAAAAAATACTCCACTAGAATGAATTATTAACACACCAACGAAGCAGTCTGGAATTCTCATCTACAGCTACTCCTCAACCTTACTCCATTTTTCCATTGTATAAGTGAAAACCTCCCATTGGTTCTTTGAAGGGCATGGTCACATGATGATATATAGTTTAACTATGTGTGTTTTCGCTTGTTGCTCGCGCCTTGTATGAGTGAATAATACATTACTTGAGGGTATATTAGTTCTACTCCGAAAAAGAATTGGAACTACGAGGTCATCACCAAAATTTAAGTGTGTAGTATTTTTCGAGATAAATTTAAAAGGGAAACTATATATTGTCCTATTATGGTTAAGGATGAAGCAAAACCATGCTCATGTATGGGCCATTGGGCGCCCTTAGACTTTGGCTAATGTTAGGGAAGAAAAGAAAAAGGTAACCTAAGTGAACTGGCAGCAGCCACAGATTAATGGGTGAGAGTGACTAGTTGAGCCCTTTACACCAGAAAAGTCATCAATAATTAATACTGACGTACTAAGTTGGTTGGTAATAGAAATGAGATAGAAAAGATTCTAGGGTCCTACCCAAATCTCATGCAGAAAAAACCATCTTAGCAAGTAAATTAAACGTTTGGCCAGCATTATCCCAAAGAATATAGAGATTAGCCCATGTTTGTGTGACACCGGACGCAGCACGAATTACGATTAGTCAAGCTAGTGAATTCCGGATACTGATTGGTAATACCAAAAAACTGAATTTATAGGCCTATAGTTAGGGAGCTAATGTTATGCATTTTCCTGCACTTTTCTTGTTAACTACATCACACAGCTTATTGTTAGGATATAATATTAGCATTTGGTAAATATGGACAAAAATTAATGGATTACCTGTTACTAGAGCAGCTTCCACTGCACCGTATGTAACTTCCTTACATCATGATGGAGAGCTCCTAATGATGGTTTCACCACATCTAAAGGCCAAATTAATTTTATAAACACACCCTCCCTAGTGCATATATTCACGTTTCTAACAATACGAACACGATTTCAGTGTCACATGAAAAGTTTCCACTAATAATAAATTGCATTTTTTAAGGAAAATTATTGGAGGACTTTCGAGTGAAGGTAGAATAACAATGCAAGTTGGGGCAAGGTAATGCTCCTCTCACCAATTCATCACATCATTGCAATATTTGGACATAGTATGAATATTGATAATTCATATGCCACTTCTAACTAGATTGAGACTGATACATAGTTGTTGTTGCATTGTCGTTATGTAGTATGCGACATATATAAGCTAAAGGAAAAGGAATTTTTAAGCTCGATAAGAAAGTTGATGACAAAAGAATGTGGAGTGTTCGGACCAATCCATGTCCGGGGGAGTATAAAACATTAAACTGCAGCAACTCACATACAAGCCGGTACCCTGAAGAATGGGGCAGCCCAATGCACGAAGCATCTCGCGTTTACGTAGAGACCAGGGTAGGGCCGCATCCTAAGAGGGTGTGATATAGGCAGCCTACCCTGAAGCAAGCATCA
Source organism: Nicotiana undulata (assembly GCA_005239495.1). Classification (NCBI taxonomy): domain Eukaryota; kingdom Viridiplantae; phylum Streptophyta; class Magnoliopsida; order Solanales; family Solanaceae; genus Nicotiana; species Nicotiana undulata. Next base: position 64,230 of record ML297052.1, on the reverse strand, counting down.
GTGGCTGATTCCTCGGCTCGAATCCTGACCTATAGATCACACAGAGACAACTTTATCATTGCTCCAAGGCATCCTAGGACAAAACCATATTATCTGCTATTCAAACATCGATCAGCTTCCGGGTGATTAACAATATTACCCAAGATATGCCCAATATAATTCAAATGGAGGATCGAGAAGAGTATTGAAGACAACGTGTTATTACATTCAGGGTTGAAGCATAAGTGACCTTACATTTGTGTGCATATACATAACCTTGTTACCAAAATGTCAAGCAATCACCAAAATATATATACATATATATACATATATACAAGGAGTATATCAATACAATTTATCTACACCATATATGTTTTGTTTCTCTGGTTTCATCAGTGCACAGATTTATCTGCAATATACTACACACTGACTAGCTATTCCTGTTTCCTTTCAACTTCCAGGCTAATCTCATTCCGACGTGTGAACGGAAGAGTAAATGGTGGATTATACTGCAAGCAGAAGTATAAAAAAAAAACTAGTATGTCATTTGGGGGTTACACTAGGCCAAAATCTGTTCCCCAGGAGAATTACAAGTACTATTGAAATGGTTCTACGAATATACCTGTGCAACTTCTATCGAGGCACCATCTTTTACCCGAAACTCTGCATCTCCCTTTAGCGCAGCACGAAGTCTTGATTCTCGGGCTTTAACTTCTTCATCAGTCACAAAACCTTTGTTGAAATCGAATGGGAGAAAACTAGCTAAGTTAGGATGTAAAACTTCAAAAATAGAATTCCTAAATGTTTTTGCTTTTGAACTCTGAATGGAAATTGCTATCTACCACAGCAGGCATATAGGACATCAAAGGAAAAACACAGAAAAATACAACTAGATGAAAATTTCTCTCATGTCATAACAAGAGAAGCTATCAATAAAGCACTCACTAAGTAAACTTAAACAAGATTTACTTCTATAGACCAATGAGACAGAGCCCTGCTTTGATTACTAGGATATTGGATTTCAAATAAACTTAAAATGCAAATCTGTCTAGAACTTTGTATTAGCAGCAACTACGCCTCAGTCCCACAAAGTTGGGGTCGGCGCTATGAATCATCACTTCTTTCTGTAAGCTCAACTCATATCATCATCATATGAAATTGAACTTTATATTGACATGCTAAAATCTGAAATCACAAACCTGAAAAAGCAACAACGGCGACAGTTTTCCTTGGCACCTCTTTGATAGTTACGGAGGAATCCTTTGGTAGTGGCAAGTCTGAACCATACTTTGAGGGCATGACAAAGGACATCCTCCACTTACCTTGATCTTCCACCTAATGAAATTCTTAATGAGATTCCAGTGGGTGTAATTTTTGGTGAAAATATGAGCGCACGACATTCCAAATTAGAAAAACTATATACACAAGATTCTTTTTTTTTTTTTTTTGGGGTGGAGGCGCACAGGGTAGGGGTAAGGTCTATCGAAAACATCCTCTCTACCTTCCCGAAAGTAGGGGTATGGTCTGTATACATGCTACCTCCCCAGACTCCACTTGTGGGATTTTACTAGGTTTGTNCAAGCCCCCCTTTGTGGGTTTTTACTTGTTTGTTGGGGGGGGGGGGGGGGGCGCGGGGGCGGGGGCGGGGGCCGGGGGGGGGGAGGGGAATTAAGCACTATAACATAGGATCAGACATCAAGCTAAACTGATTTTTCCTTTTCTAGAATGGACTAATTCTGGTTTCAAAGGTTCTGGAAGTAAGGAATTCTTATAGGATGCCAATCCATACGGCGGCCCATTTTCACAAAAAATTGGTCTTTTAAGTTACAAAATGTTATTCTCGGAGATATACTTAAGAATTACAAGAAAATGTGTTATCATTTATATGGGGGTGTATTTTATTCGGACCATAATCTTTATCATTATGAAGATTGTTCTTTGTGGCTGTTATTCCATTCGACACTTGGTCTGGACTAAGATTAAACATCTGCATTATATGGAAATATACATTGCAAAAGAACTAAAGGAAAAAAGGAATAATCAGTAGAAGAGCTGTACCCGTTTAGTTATCACTGGAGTAGTCATTTCCATCCTCTCCCCATCAGATTGAGTTCTACGAGTGATAACTGGTGTTGTCATCGCCATGCTCTCCTTCTTCATGTTCTGGAAATCACCAAGAAACAGAACAGAGCCAAAGAAGACCACCATTACAATGTGGTTGGAGGCGATCTATGTTTGACTCTCTATAAGTACCTTTAACTACCTTACCAAACAAGTACTCAGCCAATGTGTTGAAGGATTGAGATGCACCATTAAAGTCAAACCCATACTTCCCAGGCATTGTAGCCTCAGCAACAAAGTAAGGCTGTTCAAAGTCGCAATATTACTTTAGATAAATTAACTCAGAGTTATAATGAACTTTATCAAAATAAAAAATAAAAAAACTCAGAGTTATAGTTAAAAGGACAAGTAGGGAAAGAATAACTATCAACATGACAACATAAAGAGATATCGGTGATTAAAGTTCTAGTAATACAGCATATCTATAATCAAGAGTAATGCTATTAAGAAAGGTTAGGAATGACTAAGGAGGATAAGAATTTAAGAGCATATACAACAGCAGCAACAACAACAACAACAACAACAACAACAACCCAGTATAATCCCACGTGTGGGGTCTGGGGAGGGTACTGTGTACGCAGACCTTACCCCTACCCCGAAGGATAGAGGTTGTTTCCGAAAAAGCAAAGAATAAGAGCATATACAGATAAGAAGAAATATGTGCACCATAAATAACAGGGCGACTGATGGTCCAGAATTCAATTTTAATAAAAAGGTAGATCTGCCAAAAAAAAATTGTGAATGGATGACTTTCAAGTATCAGGATCTAGGGCTTCAATGCTATGTTGCACGGACTCTCCAAAATGTAGCCGTACCCGTGTCGGATCCTTCAAAAATGCACTACTTTTGGAGGATCCGACACGTATCCGGCAACATTTTCGGAGAGTCCGAGCAACATAGCTTCAATGTTCATGAAAAGAGCTTATGATATGTTTAATTCTAGGTTATCAAACCATAAGTTAGAACAACAGATGTTTATTTCAAAAAACTGGCACCTCTGCTTTCTCATCATGTTTTAACACCGAGTCAATAACATGTTCCTCAAAATTGAGGAAACTCCTGATTTGTGATCATTAGTCTATTTCTGTCAATTTCATTCTTTTCCAAAGTACTTTTGAATACCAAATCTCTTTTAGGTTCGTTTATTTCTTTTTCTTTCTTATTGATAGACATACTGACTCCCCACTATAACTATCAGTCTCCAGTTGTGCCAGTTCCACTTCCATATGTATTGTGCCTTTCAGAATTGCATTTTCAATCCCCAGGTGCTTGTGCTTTTTTTTATGACCATAATAAGGGAAATCACATATATGAACTAAGGCCCATTTCTGTGAGAAAAGATGTAGAATCAAGTTACAACAAAATCTGCACAAATGTCTCTTGTATCTAATTACATGGCCTAGTAACTTTTACCAACTAATGCTTTCTTGTATTAGTACCCTTGATTTCTTTCAGAGACGGAGCATTCTACTTCACCATAATCACCATATGTCAAGAAATTCTAACTAAAGGATTAATCTTAGTTAGAGAATATTTAGCTGGTGTGAACAAATATAATAAACGTATGTGTATAGGTCAAAATCTGTCCATGAGGCCAACGCCAAAGAACGTGGTAAGGGGTCGACTAAACTGTGATCACGCTTGTAGAGTACGACTCCAACTATTTCGGTCATACCTGGGACCGAGCCAACGAGCGGTTTGCACGGCTAAACGCCCGTCGTGAAGTATAGGGGAAAGGACAACCATCGGAGGACCCGCAGGTTAAAAATCACTGGATAAACGGAAGCATGGGGATATAAATAAGGGAGGATCCCTAACAAGAGGGGGATCCAAGGGAGAAGACCCAGGAGCCTCCCCAACTGTTTCAGCAACAGTCAATCCATCATCTTCAAAAAGACGTTCCTCTTTCCTTCGTATTCATGAGTATGAAACAATGCACCAAAGATGTAAGCTTGTCATTCATGCTAGGCACCTTTTGTAATTATCAGAGGAGTTAGGTGAACTTGATTCTACTTGATGTTCCTGTTCAATATTATTTGATTTAGAGTTGATTATGTTTGGTAGGATTTACCCTCCATTTCTTCTTTAATTGGTTTAGCAAAAAGTTTAGTATATTTTTTGTGCAAATAATTTGGCGCCGTCTGTGGGGAAGGAAAAAAGGATTTACCCTCCATTTCTTCTTTAATTGGTTTAGCAAAAAGTTTAATATATTTTTTGTGCAAACAATTTGGCGCCGTCTGTGGGGATTTCCTAATCAAAATTTTAGTCCCCTCTAGATCTCAAAACCGACCAAAAGTATGTATAAAAGCAAGCGATTAAAACAACCGACCTAATTTAGGTTAGATCTCCGCATGATAATAAATGTGGTCACATGCATGGCAAAAGAGGAATCACGGTTGCCATGCACTTGGCACGACCGTGATCCTGTTTGATACACGCGTCTCACACGGCCGCCCCTAGGTAAGAGACAATAGCCCGCTGCGTGACCCCTTAAGACACCGGACACATCCCATCCCATCTTCATACCCCCGTATACTAGGCGAGTTGTGAATAGAATGTGACACTTTCCTTATTCGTGCATATCTGACGGATTCAAACCGGGACTCGGCCCCAATATCCCAACAAGCAAATATGCATCGAAAATATATATATATATATATATATATATATATATATATATATATATATATATCAACCCGCGAGAGGCTGAGACGCAACCAAACGAGGCCAAGTACGATCCACAGATCTGAAACCAAATCGTTGGAACATAGAGCGAAGTGGTCGTGCAACACAACCTCTCCTTCCTCCGACTCGCGGAGCCAAGGTAACGGAATTTCATCATGCTTTTGACTTATCGCGTTTTTTCTGTCAGTACGAAACAGGGACGCAGACTCCTCCGAAGCGGCACCATGAGGCGCCCAGTATTCTCCAATAGAAACGAAGTTCAACGGACTAGGACTCGCCCATGAGGCGCCCAGTATTCTCCAACAGAAACGAAGTTCATAGAACCGGGACTCGCCCATGAGGCGCCCAGTATTCTCCAATGAAAGCAAAGCTCAGCAAACTGGGACTCGCCCGTGAGGCGCCTAGTTTTCTCCGGTAAAAGCAAAGCTCAGCAAATTGGGACTCGCCCATAAGGCGCCCAGTATTCTCAAGTAAAAGCAAAGATCAGCAAACTGAGACTCGCCCATGAGGCGCCCGGTATTCCCCAATAAAAGCAAAGATTAAGCGAGCTGGGACTCACCCATGAGGAGCCCGGTATCCCCTAATCAAAGCAAAATTAAGCGAACTAGGGCTCGCCCGCCAAACGTAACACTCCCCAATGGAAGTGAAATCAAAGTGAACGGGACTCACAACAGTAAACGCGTGAGTAACACAACGACGAGTGACGTCCTACAAAAAGACTTTACAATGGGTTATCATTCCGACCTCGTTCGGAATAACACCTTTATGGCCATCGGCCATCGGCCGCCGTCAAATCAAAGGAAAGCTCGACCTCGCTCGACTTTACAATAGGTTATCATTCCGACCTCGTTTGGAATAACACCTTTACGGCCATTGGCCATCGGCCGCCTCCAAATTAAAGAAAAGCTCGACCTCGCTCGACTTTACAATGGGTTATCATCTCGACCCTGTTCGAGATAACACCCTCATGGCCATTAGTTGTCGCCAAGTGAAAAGAAAAGCTCGACCTCGCTCGACTTTACAATCGGTTATCATCTCAACCCTGTTCGAGATAACACCCTCATGGCCATTAGCTTTCGCCAAGTGAAAAGAAAGCTCGGACTCGCCCGACTATCACAAGGGGTTACCAGTTCAGCCTCGCTCATTGAGACCTCCTTACGGTTATTCGCCGTCAACCAATAAGAACTGTCGAATCCCGATACTGTTCGAGCGCACAGGGAACCAACTTTATCAAAGATAAAAGAAGTCGCCTCGAAGTTCGAGCTGGTTATTCATCGTTCCGCCTATTGTCTACTCCAGCCACACCGATGAAGGGACTAGGTAGGCGAAGAACTTCTCAAATATACATGTTAAACAATGTAGCATTCTCCAATGAAATGAGTAAACAAAGCAATGCGCAGCATCTCTTCACACAACTCCAAATCGCTCCACTCGACGTACATTCGACCTCGCTCGAATCACTCAAAGTAAACCTCGCTCGAATCTCTTACACTCGACGCCACTCGAGCGACCAGCCAAGGATTGGCCCCAAGTCAGCCTATGAGCAGCATACCGAGAACGACGACCGAACAAGACGGCACAAATCAGAAAAAGACCTCAACCGAAGCCACAGGTCCAAAGTGACCACAGTCGGATTCGAGGACTCATAACAATGAAATCCGAAAGTCCACACTAGAGTATGCAGCAGAAAAAAGCATAAACGACTGAGCAATCGAAAAAGAGCATGTCGAAAACAAATCAAGAAGATATACACAAGGCTGAGCAATCGTTCCATTCACAGTTGCAGAGAGTACATCTTACAAAAGGCCAGAACAGGCCCACAAAAAAGAAGAAACAACGAAAACAAAAAGAACACCAAAAAAAAAAGGAAAAAAAAAAGATAAGTATGAAAGCTGCAGCAACATCTCACTCGGCGTCATCTCCACCGCCGCTCTACCTAAAATCATCGCGAAGAGGCGCATCCTCAGCATCAGCGCCATCACCAACCTCCAGTGTCGCGGGGTCGTAGCCACAATTGACGCGAGCCTCACGTGCCTTCGCCTGAGCACCTTCAAAGGCGGCCTCGGAAACACTTCCTGCTTCCCACAAACCCTTGTATATGTCTCGCTAGGCCTCAGCATAAACCCACAGCTCGTGCAGGTGGCGAGGAGCGGAAGCAGAGGCGGACTCAACCTGAGCCAACAACCGCGCCTTCTCAGCTTCAAGGGCCACAACCCGGTCTCCCAAACGCGAAGCCTCTTGATCAATCTCACTGATGCGCTCCTCAAGCCTGGCCTCCCTCAGTGTGGTCGTCGCCCTCTCAGACTCCTGCTCGGACCTGAGGACACGGATGGTGTCGTCTAGCGCCGTTGCTCTTGCCAGAGCCGATTCTCGAGCACGCTTGACCTGCTCCAACACGACCACTTTCCCTTCCAACTCAGCCAGTTTCTGCGCCCATTCTGCACTAAGAGCCTCCACCCTGACAGCGCTCTGATTGAGCTCAGCTTACAATGATCGCACTCTGGCCTGAAGGTCTTCACACTCCGCGGCGACCCCCTTGCTTACCTCAAGCTCCTCGTTCTTGGCGTGAAGCTGCTTCTCCAGCTCATTGCACCTGCGGATAGACCGCATCAAGTCCTCGTCCCTTCTCTCCAACTCCTTGGTAGACGGGGTACCAGCACTCGCTCCAAGCCGCTCACGCAACTCGCGGCATCTGTTACGGTACTGCTGATATTTCTCGACCATCTTCTGAAAAATCTCGGCCTGCGTCTTAGCCCTACGAGCACTCTCAACTTCCAGCATGTAAGTCTGCGAAAAGGGGAGAAAGGATTAGTAAAAGTAAAGGGCCACAAAGCAAAGACAGTAAAAGGACTTACCCTTAAGCCCATCGCGGCTATACCACGCGACAGCTGAGAATCACTAATCGCCTGAAGAGCTCCACTCTCAGCAACCGAACAAAGAATATCGAACTGCGGCACCAACTCCACCGTATCCTGTAACAGATTGAGATCCGACGGTATCTCAAGAATACGGGACGGGCCCTCAGCCATCACCACGGTCCCGGTAAAGCCCTCCTCGAACATCCTCACGTCCTCGGGATCGAGGTCGGACTCGGTCTCGTAGTCCTCGACCACGACGATTTTTCCTCTCTCCTCAGCCGAAGCAGGAGCGCGGTCCTGTCGAGACGATGAGGGTCTGCTGTGGATGGTCACGGCCGCCTCGGGGTCCCGCGCCTCCGACACGTTAGTCTCCCGAGCGTCCACCACGGGCCTCTCCACGATTTCTTGGTTGGCCCCGCTCCCAACCTCGGGAACCACCAAAGCGGGATCACCCCTCAAAGACGTCTCAGCTGTCGGGGACTCATCCAGTATTATCCTCCGCCTTTTCGACGGGGTTCTCCGCTGCCGACAAGGGAAGACTCACCCGAAGAGCGAACTGTTGGAGCTAGAGTATCTGTTTGGGAGAAACCTCCAAACGAAAAGCTCTGGCCGAGTTCCCCGCGCATTCGCTTGTAGAAGTCACAGGTGTAGGCCGCGCAGAAGCCGCCAGCTGACGGAACGCTAGCGGGGGAGCTCTCGCTCTTCTTGGTCCTCTCCGACCTGTCAGAACAAAGCGCAGCTCTGCGTAAGTATAAAGAAGGATGCAAAGCAGGAGTACGGCTATGGCCGAGACAAAGCGACTTACTGACTGTAGGTCTGCGCCCAAACCTCTCATGGAAGCGCGCCCATTAGCGAATCCCTACGGTGTGGGGCAGAACCGAAACCACCCATTCACGGATGTCATCAACTAGCGGGGGAGGCGACCTCTCAGCTGCAAAAAAAAAAAAAAACATGAGCAAGCGATCAACGACCATCTAGCGAGATCACCAGATATGAATAATTAATCGACATAGCAAAAAGTGAGGCGAAGGAATACTCACGGGCAAAATTCCACGTCTCGGGGAACCCGGCGGGGTCGGACACCAGATGTTCCGCACGAACGAAGAAGAAACTCTCCTGAAAACAACGATTAATCCTGTCGTCCATTCCGATCACCAGGCTCTTCGTACCCCTATGGCGGAGGTGCAACATAGTCCCCCTCTGGAAATGGGGAGCGAAGAGATGCATCATGTGTCGGAGAGAAACGTCACGACCGGCCAGCTCATCATATTTGGTAAGCATCATAAAAAGTTCGTATATGTACGGGGTAAGCTGGGTCGGGCACACCTCGTAAAAACGGCAGAAGTCTACGGCCAACGAGGGAAGAGGGAGCGTATATCCAATGACGAAAGGGTATGCGTAGAAGGCGCAATACCCTGGGCGATGTAAGTGAACTATATCACCCCCCGTCGGGATAAGTTCCACATGTTCCGGGACCCCCCACTTAATTCTAAAGGCAACGAGTGTCGCCGCATCCATCACCGATAGCGCCGGCGCAGGGTCACCCTCGACAGCGTGGTGAAAGTCATTCCGAGGTTTCCCCAAGCGGGGCACCACCTCCTCCGCCGTCGGAAAACTTTCGTCTTCCACCAAACTCGTCCCCTCATCAAGAGAGGGGGCAACATTCTCCGGCATCGGAACATTGGCAGTTGGGTTAGGGTTCGAAGAAGAACTAGCCATTGTATATCAAAGCAGAAGTCGGGAATGCAGAAGAAGATTATGACAGTCACGAAAGTTGTTTGCACTCTTGGAAAGTATGAACAAGCGAGAGATTGTGGGTGACTTCAAAGGATTCTGCTTAAAAACAATTTGGATAATACCATATCAAGACAAAAGTCCCCTACTTATAGATACAGAAGCGCCGGTAAGAATAAAGCGCCGCTTTTTTCAAAAAGCAACGGAAGGGGCACAAGAAACGATGCGACGCTTGCCACACAAACATGCGTCATAATGACACCTGACGAATTAATGTCACTTAAACTGACATACAGGTCTAACGGTTCCCTCGAAATGTCACATGTTCACCTCATTGAGGAATGCGCACCCACGCCCAAAATTGGCCTCGACATAACGAGCGACGAGGTCCGCTCGCCGTGCCCCTCCGAAGACGACGAAATACTCAGATTTCGACGTTCGCAACGACAAGGTCCGCCCACCGCGCTCACCCACAGGCGACCCCAACGGGCGGAGGGACTAACTGTATAAGTCAAAATCTATCCATGAGGCCAACGCCAAAGGACGCGGTAAGGGGTCGACTAAACCGTGATCACGCTTGTAGAGTACGAATCCAACTATTTCGGTCATACCTGGGACCGAGCCAACGAGGGGTTTGCACGGCTAATCGCTCGTCGTGAAGTATAGGGGAAAGGACAACCATCGGAGGACCCGCAGGTTAAAGACCACTGGATAAACGAAAGCATGAGGATATAAATAAGGGAGGATCCCTAACAAGAGGGGGATCCAAGGGAGAAGACCCAGGAGCCTCCCCAACTGTTTCAACAACAATCAATTCATCATCTTCAAAAAGACGTACCTCTTTCCTTCGTATTCATGAGTATGAAACAATGCACCAAAGATGTAAACTTGTCATTCATGCTAGACACCTTTTGTAATTATCAGAAGAGTTAGGTGAACTTGATTCTACTTGATGTTCCTGTTCAATATTATTTGATTTAGAGTTGATTATATTTGGTTAGGATTTACCCTCCATTTCTTCTTTAATTGGTTTAGCAAAAAGTTTAGTATATTTTTTGTGCAAATAGTATGTTTGCCTAATATTTGTATCTATGTAAGTACTATTCTAAAGGAGTTCTCAAAACAAGTTTTCCCTCTATCTTCAACATTTTTTTTAATGAAGGTTTAAACCTTTTTTTTCCGTCAAATATTGCTCCTCTCTCATCTGGAACCAATCCCCCCGATAAAGTTGCAGATTGGATGCATACAAATCTAGACTCTACTGGGGAAAAAAAAGGAATGACAACATTAGTAGTTTATAAATAGAATCATAGAGAAAATACCTCAAACTCCCTTATTTCATACTGATCACTGCGTTTCAAAACATTGAATTTCACTGTCTCCAGATCCGGCACTTCAAGAAGATAACAGTGATGGGAGCTAGTCATTAATTTTAACCATCTAAATTCTCATTATTATTAAAATAGAGAATATAACAATCATAGAAAAGATTGAGAAAGAATACCAGACATCAAAGCTTCCTCTAAAGTCCGACTTTCGAATATCCTCTTCGGAAACACGTATTTCGCGGTTTCACCAGCCAATTCCGTCAGAACTGCGAACAATAAAAAAAATTAACAATATAAGTAGCAATTACTCAATTAGTCAATTGACTAGCTTCTCGTTCCTAAACTAGCAAGAGGACTACATAGAATCATTTATATCCGTTCCGCTTCAGCCGTCAAGCACAAGTTCATTCCAACACTGGTAAATCATTAGTCTACAATCTCTTAAACTAAATTAAAGCACTGGACGAACTGTTTTAAACAAATCAAAAAAGAAATGGAGAGAGAAATGCTTAAAATCCGATTAAAATGAGGAAATAGGAAATGGAGTGGAGAAACTACATTTCTGAGAGAGAGAAGAGGTTTGGGAGGCCAGAGCGATGACGAGGGAGATGCGAGCTTCGAGAGCTGATCTCCGCTGCGGAGCAGTAGTGGCAAGGCGGGAGCTGCTTCTGTCAACTGCCATAGAATTGATAGGCGAAGGTCTGGTTCTGTTTCTGCTAAGATTGTGAGCAGAAATGGAAGAAGGTGAGCACAGAAGCATCATTACAACGTTACAGTGTTTGTTTCACTCCTTTTGAAATTCTGTTTGCTTAAAGGGGCAGAGTGCTTCTAAGATCATCTTTATTTGTATTCATCGCCCCCGACTTACTTACTTGGTTAATTCCTTATCTTTTTTCTTTTGGTCAAAAGGATGTACTAGTATTATAGATACTTAAACGAGTACATTAAGAGTATTTACAAGATGCATACGATAATGCCATACTACTACTACTAGATGAAACAGAAATATTACATAAAGTATTTATAGTAGAGAACATTTGGGGTGAGCTGCTAGTGTTTGTTTTGACAAGCCTCCTTTGTAATGGACCTTAATGATCCCGGTAGTAAGAAGGCACAGCAAAAAGTGGTGGGCTCCCAAAAATTATGCAACTCTCCTGGACATGCGTGGCTCCGTGTTTAGCCAAACTATCTGAAACCCCGTTCTGCTCTCTGTAGATGTACTGTAGGCAAGGGCTAGCCAGCTAAGAAGCAACAATCTGCAATCGTTAATGATATTGGTGTATTGCATACGGGGTGATGTTAACATACCTATGAGTTCATGTGCATCTGTCTCGATGGTGACTGGATAGAGATGATGTTGTACAACGAGTTTTAGCCCCATGAGAAGTACAAGTAATTCTATCTAAACACTCGTTCCTGGGTTGGATTTGCCTGCAAATCTCATAATCCAGTGTGCTTGTTAATTTCGAAAAACCCACCAATATCATATTGTTGCTTGGTAGGGGAGCAAGACCCATCAATATTTAGTTTATAGGTAGTACCATTTGGTGGGTGCCATTTAATATATACTGAAGCTACAAGCTTAGTTTTAATTTTTTTGATCGGTTAAAAAGGAATATTCAGCTGCCATGTTTTGTAGTAGGGGAATGTTTAATTGAATTTGTTTGTGTTCTAGTGTGCTCTTGTTTCTAAGAATCCAGAGATGCCATAGTGCAAAAGTCAAAAAAGTTATAGACGAAATTTTGTAGGGAGTGTATGGTAAAGGTGTGTGAATAAATTTGGTGTAGCCAATGAGTATTGTCCGTGTGTGGTGTTGTGTAATTGTGGAAGGAAAATGTAATATTGATTGTGTCCCATAGCTAGCGTGCGAGGTAACATTGGAAAACAATGTGAGGGATTGTTTCAGGAGCTGTATGACATTGAGGACATATGGGAGAATTAATTATTCCTAGCCGTGAGAGATATACCGCTGTTGGAAATCTGTTGCGGTATAGAAGCCATAAGAAAAAGGAGATTTTTGGGGGAACATGAATTTTCCAAAGCCACTAATAAGATAATTGTGAATTTGTATTAGTCATTAGGGCAGTGTAAATGGATTTAACCGAGAATTGACCGCTTTTGGTAAGGCCTCAGTAAATCTAATCGGAAGCTATGGGTGAGAGTGGCATATATGTTTCTTTGATGGTATTTTGAACTTGAGGTGGCAGTACGAAAGAGAGTTTATCAAAATGCCATCTCTGATTGTAGTAATAATCAGATACAAATGTTTTATCCTCGTGATGGTGGAGAGGCCCAATAATGGAACTGCGAATGGTTAAATTTTGTTTGATCCAAGGATCTGACCAAAATTTCACATGTTGATCTGTGGTAATGTTCCATTTGTAACCTAAACGGCAGTACGACCATCCCTGGATGATATTTCGCCAGGTGGCAGAAACATGTGTTTTTATTGAATGAAGTGGTCGTACATAATTATGGAGAAGGACTTGTGCCCAGAGTTGATTTGAATTATGAAATAGCCTCCATGCAAGTCCTGCATGTAAAGCTTAATTTTTAATAATAAGATTTTGGATCCCCAGACACCCTTGATCTAAAGGTTTTGTTACAGTGGTCTATTTAATAAGGTGTAGTTTTTTCTTTTGTGGAGTTGTACCCCACAGAAAGTTGCGTTGATAACGGTTGAGACATGACAATATATAATTAGGAATTTTTATATACTGCATGAGATGATTTGGAATGTGATTTAGGGTGAACGGATTAATGTGGTCCTTCCCGCTTTTGTTAAGAAATTTGTTTTCCAACATACTAATTTTGATTTGAAATTATCAATTAGGAACTGGTAATCCCTTTTTGAAGTTTTTTTTTGGTAAAGATAGAAAAACCTAAGTATTTTCCAAAACTCTTTCCTTCTGTCATGTGGAAGAGTTGTAATACAACAGTTCTTGTGTCAGGTTTACAATTTCTGGAGAAAAATATTTTTGATTTTTCAAAGTTAATGGTATGACCGGAGTGACATGTGAAATGAGTAATTGTATTAACAACTGATTGATAAGTGTTGGCTGTTATTTTTGCTGTGAGTATAATGTCATCAGCAAAAAATAAATGAGATAGTTGAGGTCCCTTAGAAGCAAGGGAGATTGGTATCCAGGCATGGTGATCAACCTCTGTGTTTATTTGTCTTGATAGCATTTCTAGACAGAGAATGAATAGATAAGGGGATAAATGATTCCCTTGTCGGATGCCTCTTGTGGGTGTAAAATACTCTGTAGGGTTGCCATTAGTTATAATAAAAGTGATGATAGTTGTTATACAAGACATAATTAATTTGATAAAGGGTGGAGGAAAATTTAGAGTTATTAAAGTATTATGAATAAATGACCATTCTAATTTATCAAAGGCCTTTGCAAGGTCCAAATTTAGAAGCATATTTAGATTATTCCCCTGCATTTTTTGAAGACGAGTAATGATTTCCTGGACTATGATTGCATTATCCGCCGCTCTTCTATTTTTCTGAAAACTCAATTGAGTAGGATGAATAATATGTTCCAAGATAGGTTTTAGTCTATTTACTATGATTTTTGTGATAAGCTTGTAAATAGTTTTGCAAAGGCTAATAGGTCTATATTGGGATATGGAAGCAACATGCTTATTTTTAGGAATCAGGCAGATGAGTGTGTTATTAATTTTTGGGTCAACCTGATGGTCGAGAAAAACTTTGTGACAAAAATATTTAACGGAGTTTCCTATGGTGTCCTAATATTTTTGATAGAAAAGAGGATGTAGACCATCTGGTCCTGAAGCTTTCAAAGGTTTAAAGGAGTGTAGTGCATTAGTAATTTCATAATCTTGTAATGGCTTCATTAGATAGGAGCATTCCTCTTGCGATAGAATATTAAAAGGTTGAATTGTAGTAGTTGGGTAAGAAGCAGTTGTTGAGTTGTGAAAAGAGTTTGATAATAGCTAGTAATATTATTCTTAATATCATATGGGTCAGTTATCCAATTACCACCTTGGTCTTGTAAAGCAGTGATATGATTTTGTCTTCGTCGATTGAGAGTAGTGAGGTGGAAATTTTTTATATTTGCATCACCTTCATTTAACCAATTTATACGGGATTTTAATTTTCAGAAATCCTCCTCCAGCTTTAATAAATGATTAAATTCAGCAGTTAATTGATTTTCTAGATTGTGGAGGAAGGTGCTAGTAGGGTAGTTTATGGAAGATTGTATCCCACTTAGTCTGGCCAATAATTTTTTTTTAAGTTTAAAAAAGTTTCCAAAAGTGGATTGATTCCACTCTTGTACTATATTTGTAAAATGATTGATAGCTGGCAACAAATGTATATTATCCTGCCAGGCTTCTTTTACTAGTAACGGGAAGCTAGGGTGTGTAGTCCAAATTATTTCAAATCGAAAGATGTTTTGCCTAGGTAAGTTGTAACTCTAGCAAGAGCGGACAGTGATCAGAGTGTGTACGTGGAAGATGGGTAACGAGTGAATTAGGGTATTGACACAGCCAATCATAATTTCCTAAAATACGATCAATACGTTCAAGGATATTATAATGTTTGTGCCTCCCATTTGTCCAAGTATAACGACTACCTTTATACCTTAAATCAGTGAGATTATAATAGTTTATGCAGTTTATAAATTTATTTGAACGTGAATTATTTATTTGAAGACCTCCAAATTTATCATTTGCATGAATTATTTCATTAAAGTCTCCTCCTATAATCCATGGCCCTTTATAATTGTCATACAAACATCTAAGGTTTTGCCATAGAATTTGTCTATTGCCTAAGTCATTACTAGCATATATAGCACTGAATAACCATTTAAAATTAAAGGGGTGTACCTGGATGTGACAATGAATTTCTTGTGCAGTAGTTGCTACAGGTTCAACAATAAGTACTGTAGAGAGCCACAAAATAACAATACCACCCGACCGACCATGAGCTGGTAATTGTATCATACCAGTGAAATCAAAATCCTCCTTGAGAGTCTGGTGATCCTGACAGTATGTTTCAAGGAGTACAACCAAAGATGGACGGTTGTAATCCAACAATGACCTAAAATTACGTCTAAAATCAGGTGATTGAGTTCCACGACAATTCCAAATTATAGAGTTCATGTGGTTGTTGGTAGGATCAATCAACTGGCTTTTCCTTGCATTCCTGAGGGCGCTGGCACTGTTGGTCTCCCTCGGACGTAGACGTAGAGTTGGAAGAAAGAGCATTGCATACTTCCCCACCTCCGGATTTGTTGTTGGACGTAGACGAAAGGATGTTGTGATGAGATTTGGAGGACACCTTATGTATATTTTTCTTTCGTACTCCTCCTTATGCACAAATACCTTGATGTCGTCTAGCCATGCATGCACTGGACGTGTTTCCCTATTGTATACCACTGTTGCTTCTAGTTCTTCCTGAAATGCTTCGTTTTGAGAGGGTTGAGGGTGATTATGTGGTGGTGACTGGTGTGGTGAAGGAGGTGGTGTATTTCTAGTAGGTGTGTATGAGTTTGTTGAATTATATACGATTGTATCCATGGTGTGGTAGTTGTTGGAATTGGATAAAATGGCATGTGTAGTAGATTGTGGTGAAGATGAGTTGGGTCCTAAGTCGGTGCTGGAAGTTGTAGCGGATGATATGGTGCAAGAAAAGGGGCTTGCATCATAGACCAATGATACTGACCAAAGATTTCCGTCCCTAATGTCATTCCCTCCGCTACTATCTGTGCAAGATCCCTGGGATTGTTGATGAGTATTGTCACCTCCTGATTGTGTACCTCCATTGTGAACGTCAATGCATGATTTTGAAGTCCTACTTCGAGCCAGGAGGCTGGAGTTATCGGGGCATGGGGTGTTTGAGCTGTGTATATAATTGTGTTTGGTTCCATGAGTAAGTACGAGAGTGGACGTGAGTGTGGAGTTTGGTTATGTTGTAGACGATGGACGTTCTGCCTGGTAGTGTTGTTGGGTTGTCTTCGTAGATGATTTAGATTGTTTGGAAACAATTTGTGAGTGTATAGAAATTATAGGGTGGTCAGGGTTTGGTTGCACAGGAATTTGAGTTTGATGTGGAGAAGAAGGTATAGTAGTGGTGGATATAGACGGTTGACTTGATGGATTAAGGGTTTGGGTGGTCGATTGTGGGAGAGGTAGGGTGATAGGAGTAGTGGGAGGATCATCATTTAGTATTTGCATGGGGGGACACATTAGAGTTATGTGTTGGGGGGAGTGAGCCGTCATTTGGAGAGGGTGGGTAAAAAATATTTGCTGGATTTTGTGGATCATCCGGTGAGTGTATTAGTATTGTAGAAGATTTTGAGTGTAGTACTAGGTTTTGCATATGGGGTGGTGTAACGTGTCTTTGTGCATGTGTTTTTATAGGTGTTGGGGTTTGGGTTGCTTCTAATTGGGCCTAGGGATTGGGGTTTTCCATTGGTACTTGAGTTGCAATGATATTGTTTTGGTTGGTCTTTGCAGTAGTTATTTGATGTGGAATGTCAGTAGATGGATTGTGTTCTATTAATGAGGCAAATTTATTGTTTTGTTATGGAAGCGGTGGGTTTTGTTTATTAGGAAAGGGATGATTTACCAGTGGTTTAACGTTGTGAATGGTTAAATTATTAAAGGGTAATGTATTTGGCCTAGCTTCCCTATCTATACTTTGCATGGGCTTAGTCAGTGGCTTAACGTTGGTAGAAGAACCTGGTAGAAAATGGTTAAGATGGGCTTTGTAGTTTGTTAATTTATGAGTAGACTTCCTTGGGAAGTGGACAACTTGCCACTCTTCAGTAGATTTAGGTGAGGAAGGTAATGATGTATTGTTTGTAATGATGGGTTCTGTGGGAGTTAATTCGTTAATGTGATAAACACAGAGTCGTTGATTATGACCTAATCGACCACACTTAACACATAACATATTTAATTTCTCATAAAGAATGGTTTGCTTATGATTACCTATGTAAACATGTGTTCTTAGCGGTTGATCCAGAGGGACTTTCACACATAACCTTGCATATCGTCCTCTTGTAGTTGAAGATGTGCAAGTATCAATATTCAGTATTTTGCCAATTTTGTTGCCCAGTTTTTGTAAGATTTGGAGATCATAAAATTCAGTCGGTAATTTAGGGAGACGCAACCATATGGCAGAGTAGTTGATTTTTGTTGATGATGCCATAAATTTAGGTTACCATTGACGTACTGAGAGAAAGTGATTTAGTACAAACCATGGTCCATCCTGTAAAGCATGTATCTTGTGTTTCCTCCTTTTGAAATTTAAGTAGGAAAAAATCAGATCCTAAGTCAATTAGTGGTAGCTTTTCAGTTGGCTTCCATAGGTCATAAAGTTTTTGTCTAAGTAGTTGATGGCCAACCTTGCGTCCATACACCTTAACAATAATTGCATGTTGTCATGGTGTGTAAATTCGATTCTTTTCTTCGACTGAGAGAGGTATGGAGATAGAGGGGTATGTAGGTGTCTCCGTTTCATCAAAAAGAGGTGGTTGAACGTTTAGGGAAGAGGAAGGGTTAGTTGATGAAGCTGGGGTGGTATTAGAAATAAGTGATCTAAGATATATTTTTTTTACAAACTCAGAGGGAGTTGAAGAAAGATCATGAGTGTCAATGTTCATTTGATTATTAGTTGGTATTGTTGATGAGGGTGGGTAATTTGGATCAGGGGGTTTGGGGGAATAGAAGATGAAGGTTCATAGTGGAGAGAGTTTTTCGACAATTGTGTTTTTAATTCCTTATCACATGTGTGTCTCGTGTTTCTCTTTTAATTAGGATAGGGATTGAATTATTCTATTCTTATTTATGTGTTAATATATAATTTATTTTAATTGAATATTTATTCTATTATGGGTTATTTTATCTTCAAGAATAATTATTATTAAGGGTTAAAAAGAAAAAAAAAATTAATTTTATCTTAAATTTCTAAAATGACAAATAATTTGAGAAGACTATTTTTAAAAATCACGACAGTTAATATGAGACGGATGTGGTATTCCTTTCGTTACCAAAAAGGAAACAATGCGATTTGGAGTAGTGCTCTTTGATTGAAACCTCGAACGAATATTAGCAGTTTCCCTTTTTTTTGGTCCAAAGAATGTAACAATCATTAAAAGATAAAAGCTACTATAAAAATAGTACTCCTTTCGTTTCAATTTATATGAACGCACGGGGTTTAAGAAAAAAGAGAATGACTTTTGAACTTATGGTATAAAATAAGGAATAAGTAATTTATGTGATTATAAATCATTGCATAAAGGTAAATTATTTCCAAATATAAAAAAGGGTTATTCTAAAAAGAAAATAGGTTCACATCATATCATATCATCATACTATATTATAAGTGTGAAGACTTTTAGGTGAAGTTAATTTACAAATTTATCCATAAAAACTGAGTGACAATTTTACTCTTCAATCAAATATTATTCAAGTAACTTATTTGTACAAAGATGAAAAAATACATTCTAATAAAAACAACAAAAAATGAAAAGTTAAATTAGAAACAGATTAATGTGGGACATTAAAATAGGCAGGTTTACCGGGGCTTTTGGTTTTCCCAAAATAATGTATCTAAGCTTATTGCTAATAATGTGAATTTTAATGCAAATATAGAACCTATTGTTCAATTCCATCATTGATGTTGGTCTACCGAGCCAACAACGGTTATTTGGTTCATTTATTAATGTGAAGAGTCAGAATAAATTTTGCATTGCAAATAGTTCACCAAGAAGCTTCAACCATCTACTTCTGTTCCCTCAGAGAATTGAGAAACGCATTCCAAAAAAATTGCTTGCAATTTAATATATAATCTTGGGATAAAAGAGTACATGGATAACAAGACTTTTCATTTATCTCAAGTGATTTGTAGAGAGAAAAGATGGAATTGATTATGTGTTACTTCCTAATAGAGGATGTACGTCGTTCCTCTTTGCCATCACAAGGCATGTGGTGAGAAGTAAAATATGAAGGTTGTATTCATTATTTCCCACATAGGGCAAGGTGATCGAAATATTTGAGAGATTCTGCCACCTTATAGCACATTTTGGTTCGATGGCTTATGGCTTCCAAGGATATGAAAATCCAGGTATTTGGTATTCAGGTTGACTCAAAGAAAAAAATTTAAGATTAATTGTATATCCCTTCTTGATTGAAATTTGTTAGTAAGCCATGCGGTTGAACTTTTTATGACTCAGTTGGACAAGCACTGAAACAAATATCTTGATGTATATTATCATTATGGTAACGACCCGACTGGTCATTTTGAGCATCTGCACTTCGCTCGGTAGTTTGAGGGTTCGAGTATCTGCACATGATGTATTATGATTTGCGTAAATCGTCAGTGTTGGTTTCAAGTTATCCAGAACTGATTGGAGGAATGAATTTCAAGATTTAAGCTCTAAGTTGGAAGAGTTGACCAAGTTTGACCTTTTAGCACTGGATCTCGGGATTGGAGTTTCTTTAGTTCCGTTAGCTCTGTTGGGTGATTTTGGACGTAGAAGCGCGTCCGGATTGTAATTTGGATGTCCGTAGTCGAATTAGTCTTGAAATGACGAAAGTTGGATTTTTGAGAAGTTTGACCGGGAGTGAACTTTTTATATCGGGGTCGGATTTCGATTCTGGAAGTTGGAGTAGGCCTGTAATGTCAAATGTGACGTGTGTGCAAAATTGAGGTCAATTGGACGTGTTTTGATAGGTTTCGGCATCAGTTGTAGAAATTGAAGATTCAAAGTTCATTGATTTTGTGTTAAGGTGCGATTCACCGTTTCGAGGTTGTTATGCATGAGTTGAAGCTCCGAGTAGGTTCATTTCGTCATGTAGAACTTGTCTGCAAAATTTGGCACCATTTGGAGTTAATTTGATATGGTTCGGACGCTCGGTTGCGATTCAAGAAGTTCTTGAAGTTTACTTTGATCTTCATGTGTTTTGGCGTCTGATTCGTGCTTATAGAGGTTATTTTGATGATTTGATCACGTGAACGAGTTCTTGTTGTGTTTATGGACCTGGGTGCATAGTTGGTTTGGAGCCTCGGGGTCTCGGGTGGGTTTCAGATTGGATCCAGATTGATTTTTCATGATTCTGAGTGCTGGTGTCATCGCATTTGCGATGTTTTTGTCGCAAATGCTACTATCGCAATTGCGAAGCAACCTCGCATTAGCGAAGCTGGGCTGCTGGGGAAAGGACTCGCATTTCTGTAGAATTTTCCGCTTTTGCGAAGCATGTTGAGTTCGCATTTGTGGACTCAGTATCACATTTGCGATAAAGGCCTAGGCGGGGTTAGTTCGCTTTTGCGACCAACTGATCGCTTTTGTGAAGGACCATTGTTCGCATTTGCGACCTTTTAGTCGCATTTGCGAAGGCAGCAGAGAATTTCAAAACTTTGCTTTTGGGATTAGTTGTTCTCATTTGCTGGGCTTGCATTTGCGAACCCCATGTCGCAAATGCGACATCTGCAGCCTGCATATAGCTGAGAATTCCAAGACTTAGCTTTATTTTGTTATATTTTGAACCCTAGCTTCGATGAGAGGCGATTTTGTGAAGGGATTTTCATACCAAATCATTGGGTAAGTACCTCTAATTAATTCTCAACTACATTCATGATTTTACATAAGATTTAACATTAAATTCATGAGAATCTAGGGAAAATTTTGGGGATTTTGTCAAAACTTTGAAAAAAATGAAAATTTGGGATTTGAGAGTCGAATAGGAATCGGGTTTGGAAACAAAATACGTATTTGAACTCGTGAGGCTATAGGTAGTCAACCTGACCTTTGGACCTGGGTTTTGACCGGGCGAGCCCGGAGGTTGATTTTTATTGACTTTTTAGAAATTGTATAAAAATCACTTATTATTAATTGAAATCGTTTTCCCTTGCATTGTGTGGTGTATTTAAGTCGTCTTTGTGTAGATCGAGCCGAGCGGAGGTGAATTTGTAAAGGAAAAAGCTAAATTGAGTATTGAGTTAGCCGAATTGAGATAAATATTTTGCCTAACTTTATTGAGGGAATTTTTCCTACTATTTGGCATTGTTTGCTACATGTGGGGGTGATACATATATGAGGTGACGAGCATATATGCATGTGCCAGGGTTAACCATGCTTGGGGGTAAATTATGTTATAAATTGTGTCTTGTAGAATCACGTGACCTTCTTGCTTCATGCCTTACTTGACTCCTAGATACTAAGAACATAGTATTAAATGATAGAAACTAAGACTTAGCTTATTATAACTTGATCAAATTTGATGGAACTCTGAGAATACATTGTTGTGTCTAATTCGGTCAT
This sequence comes from Nicotiana undulata, assembly GCA_005239495.1. Classification (NCBI taxonomy): domain Eukaryota; kingdom Viridiplantae; phylum Streptophyta; class Magnoliopsida; order Solanales; family Solanaceae; genus Nicotiana; species Nicotiana undulata. Next base: position 42,228 of record ML297052.1, on the reverse strand, counting down.
CACTATGTGTAATCATTAATATATTGCTATAGCCGATATTCTTAAGATACTAGATTCTATAGTTGTGTTGTAGATCATTCGTGATATTTGTTGAAATACTTGAATAATAAGGTTTTGCGGTTTTATTGAACTATTGTTGGCTTGGAAAGTTGTAATTGGGATTCATTTGGAATATACGTCTAAAAACTCTCCTTGACGTTATTTATGCTTCATGCCTTATTTGTCATTGATATACATATGCTTGGTAAGGAAGAGTGTAAAGCACGAAGGGTGATGTCGTACATTGCATATACATTATCATGTGAGGGAGAGTGTAAAGCACGAATGATGATGCCGTGCCATATTATTGAGAGTAAAATCACGAAGAGTGATGACGTGCCATTGAGAGTAAAAGCACGAATGGTGATGCCGTGCCATATCGATTGAGAGTAAAAGCACGAAGGGTGATGCCATGCCATATCATTTGTGAGTAAAAGCACGAAGGGTGAGGCGTGCTATGTTATGTGAGTGTAAAGCATGAAGGGTGATGCCGTGCCATTTCATTTATATTATCATGCTTTAAATTATCATGAGTTCATGGCACGATGGGTGTTTCCGTGCAGGTGAGGACGAGGGACATGCATTATATTGTGATATCTTTTCCTTATGTATATGTTCATGCCTTTACATTGAGTTGTTATTGTCGTATTGATTGTTCTTATATGACTTGTCATTAATGCCCTGTCCTTGTTCTCTATCTTATTTGTTATTGTGTCGCTCATGCCTTTTACATGCTAAACTTGCAAATACCATGCCTACTTCCTGGTGTCATAATCACATCATTGTCGTGTCTATTTTGTTGCACTTAGTACATGCCTTCTACCATGTTATACATTCATGCTTCTACTTGGCAACTTGTAAAGATCATGTGTTCCCCTCTTATTCGTTATATCTATATTTATGCCTCCATTTATGCCTCCACCATGCTAGTTAGTTGAAGTTATATTCCTTTTCCTAATTATTATCATTACCCCTTTGCTTTCCGTCTAGTCTGTTACTGATGCCTTTATGTACATCCTCGTCATTATTGCTACTTGCGTATTTCCTACTTTCTTATTACTGTTATCGGTATTTCTTCCATCCGGTTGGTACTGTTTTATGCATATTGGTGAGGATGAGATAAATGCACGACGGGTGTTATCGTGCAACCGAATTGATATCATAGTATATTTCTCACGCTATGAAAGTTATGGGGTGACTACTGTGGTTTATTGATTTTCTCTCTAAGGAAAAGATCGGTCGGGATATTGGAAACTGTTGAATTGTGTTCTCTTTTAGTACTCTGTTATTGCTTTGTACATTCGTCTCGTGTACTCTATTATGTTATACTGTAGTATAGTTCTATTGCTAGTTTTCGATACAGATTTTATTAGTGAGCATCTTTTAACTAAAAGGCTTCATCACAATTTGACGAGGTTAGACAAAATACTTACTGGGTACATGAGGTCAGTAGTAATCATACTACACTTATGCACCTTGCGTGCAGATTTTTGGGAGCGGAGATACTGGTGATGTCGGGAGCTGACCCTGAAGATGTTCGTGCATTCCGGATATAGCTGCCACTTGTTCTTGGTAGCTTTAGATTTTGTTAATCTGTTTATGTAACTTTCAAACAGATCGTGTAATTATTTGTATCAACTTTGTAAATCTTAGAAGCTCGAGATTCGCACAACCAGTTCTTGGGTTAATTTGTAAAAGTTCAGATAATTCTTCACTATTTTCCTATAATTTCATTTGGATTGTATTGATTGTTAGTTGCCTTACCTAGCAGGTCGGGTTAGGTGCCATCACGACTAGTGATTTTTGGTTCGTGACAATTATAAAGTATATATAGTAATTTATGCTTTACTAACTAATCATTTGTATAAGCATATTCAAAATTTTAAAAGTATGGGTGCACCACTATTTTTAATATAGATAGTGACTACAAGTTGATGAGCAAACAATAATTAATAATTATTAGTTATTTATGTCCTAAATGATTTTACAACTTTGCATACTCTAAAACTATCAAAATTGCATAATTGATTATAATTTAAACTACCTTATATTATATATCTAGCTAAAAGTCATTCTATGAAGAAATATTTTATTGAAAGCTTTCTCTTTAAAGAATGACCAAAGTAGTTAATCATGAAGGAAAAGGTAACAATAAAAAAATGTTCTTTAAATTTAAAATATCAAAGAGTAACAAGCAGAAATCAAACCCTTGGCCTTGAAGGCAAAGGGTCACTCTGCAAGCATTAAACCAAAGTGCTCACTTGAGCATGAGTTCACACATATTTATTTCGAAAAATACTAGTGCAGTGCATAGTAGAAGAAAGAGAGCATGAATTCACGTGAACCCATTCCTTACTATTTAAATCCCCCTGTTTGTATTATACTTTAACAATTGATGGCTTTAAATCAAAAGCCACATTTTACATAAAGGAGAATTCTCCAGCATGTTTAACAACAAATCATTCTGCCAATTCTTCAACGTTGAAGAAGTATTGTTATTCCTCTTTCTTTATTTTCTTTCCTTTTAGAACCTCTTCTCTTTAATGTACTTTCTTTTATGTATAATTATTTACTCAAATATTTATTTAATAATATTAATATTATTTTATAAAATCATGACTATATAATTCGGTATACACGTGCAACACACGTACAGAGTGGCTAGTACTATATTAAAAGTAGGAAGCCCTTAAGTTTTTTTTTTTTGATTTCTTATCTGGTATCCGGTACCCACATTGGAGCCCGACTAATCCGGATTCGCGTCGGAAAGTCCCACATGGGGTTAAAGCGCTCCCTAACAAAGGCGACTCCATACCCAGGGGCTCGAACTCGAGACCTCTGGTTAAGGATGACGGAGTACTTACCACTCCACCACAACCCTTATTGGTGAAGCCCTTAAGTTAAAAGTTAAATTACTAAATTATCCTTTTGAATAATTAATTTAATTTTTCCCTTGAAATTAACTAAATGGTGTCGACTAGAATATATTTAATATAATCCACATGTTTCCACCTGTTGCTAAACAAAGTGACGCTTCAAAGGCCACTTTAAAATCCATTGTTTGGATAATTGTCTTCTTGTCCAAGGTTCCTATTTTTAATAATAAGAAAAGACGGTAAATTAAATATTTTTTACGGTGACTCACATATTGTTCAAGGAACAATTCGTCTGTCCGGTTAAAGACTTGACTGGGTATTTTATATTGACATGTACACAAAATCAAGTTCTTGATGGCTTTCATTGTTTAAAGAAGCAAATCACTGCAGAGACATTAAAATAATCTATCTATATTTATACTATATTAAAAGTACGAAGTCCCTATCGAAATGTCGTTTACCTATTTTACCCTTAATAATTATATTTTGCATTAGATATAATTGTAATTGTCATCACTAATAAATTTTTATCGGGGAATAAAACCTAAACTACCGCACATTACCATTATTTAGGTTTTCCTTGGTTTAGAATTAGGATTGGTTACTGGCGCTTTCTTTGTGGTTTTCTTTATTTTGATTCTTTACGCATAGCTTTCTGTTAGGATTTAGAATTCTTTATTATCAATGTTACCTATGTTTATAGTGTGTCTCTTAGGTTGTGTTTTTCTTTTGTTTAGGTTTAGGATTTACTTTAAGTTTCTAGAATATGTATACAAGGGTTTGCTTTGGTGTATTTAACCATAATAGTATTTTTCACCTTTCTAATTTATTGTACAATATTTATCTGCTATATTACTTTTACACAATGGTATAGTAAGTATTCATCTAATAATTCTTTGGTTCTATTCCCTTATTTCAGGTTTAAATAACCATTGCAGCAGGGAATAGCAATACCTATTTCTTGAGGTAATTATTTTTCTCATGATATGAATTCTTTCTCAAAAATAAACTTATGTGTCATTCTTAATGAAGGTTAAAGTTTTAACATATTATAAAATTTTATAGGTAAAATGTATTATCATCACGGTATCCGTAATCAAATTTTGATTTGTTTTTCAGAATCCGATGGCTTAACAATACTTTCAATTAGCTTCTGGAGACATTGGTGAGAATCCGATGGTTTAACAAAAGTTTGAATCAGCTTCTGGAGACATTGGGGTCATATGTTAAGTTCATAGCGGCTTCACACTAATTGAATTTCCTTCATTGAAAGCTCTTGTCTTGTTTTGGTTTAGCATATAAGAAGTTGGAGATTGCCACTTTAGCTCTTATCAAATTGAAGCTTTTTTGTTTAATGTGCAGATGATTAATGTCTTTATTTTCTTAAAGATAGGTGACTTCAACTATTTCAATTCCAATTGCAGTCATTAAATTATTTTATTTTTTGTATAGTTTGCATATGAATGCAAACACAAGAGTTTTATTTAGTCGGGAGACATGTATAAATTTTGCAGGTGTTTGAGTGTAGTTTGCTATTCAATTTATTTGATTTAGTTTAATATTTAAGACCAGACTACTTAACATTTATTTGGTATGAATTATGTCTTCGTGAAATTTTGTGTGATAAGTATCTATAAGATTCATTCTGATGAGTGAAGGTATCAAATTTAATGTGATTGCAATGAACGATATTACGTTTGAATTTAATCGGGGCTCTTGCTAACATATTTTACGGTTAAGGTGCTCCTATTATGAATGCATTTTTCCTATTCAAATCGGTCTTCAGAAATCACAAGGTTATTGGTGACTCATGTATTAATAATTTAGTGCCCACCTATTTTCCCTTCCTTGTATTGGATATTGTTAAAGAGCAATTACATTCTTTATCCCTTTCATATACATTTTTCAGGATACACATCATATTTGTTTCTTTAAAAATAATAGTCAGATATATAAAATTTATCTTTTTTTTAAAGTACAAAATGTATTCTTTGAATATGCTTATAATATTCTTGAGATGCTCAAAAGAATTATGAAGTGTTTGATTTTGTTATTGACATCACTAATAAGATTTTTGTTTTGAGAGTTAGAGTCCCGATCCCCCATTATCTACTTTCCCCGTATTTATTTCTGCTATTGTGACTTGCTGGGAAGATTCGTTTTGAGTTTAAGAGTGTTTTGGGACACTTAGTCCTTAAATGAGAGCATAAGTCTTAGAATTTGGACCGTAGTCGGAACTGTGTGAAGACGGTTCCGGAATGGAATTCCGTCGATTCTGTTAGCCCGTTGGGTGATTTTGGATTTAGGGGCGTATCTGGATTGTATTTTGGGGGTCCTAGCTCATTTAGACTTGAAATGGCGAAAGTCAAAATTTTGGAGTTTTGGACCGGTAGTGAAATTTTTGATATCGAGGTTGGAATCTGATTCCGGAAGATGGAGTAGGTCCGTAGTGTTGAATATGTATTTTGTGTTAAATTTGAGGTCATTCCGACGAGATTTGATATGTTTCGATATCGTTTGTAGAATTTAGAAATTTCAAAGTTCATTAGGCTTGAATCCGTGCATAATTCGTATTTTTGATGTTGTTCGATGTGATTTAAAGGTTCGACTAAGTTCGTATGGTGATTTAGGATTGGTTGGTATATTTGGTTGAGGTCCCGAGGGCCTCGAGTGTGTTTCAGATACTTAACGGATTGAAATTTGGACTTAGGCAATTGCTGAGATTGCTGGTTTGTGGTGTTTCGCACCTGCGGAGGGGAGACCGCAGGTGCGGACTAGCACGTGTGGAAGATCAGGCGCAAAAGGGGACTGGGAAGGAATGGACCGGGGTCGCAGGTGCGAGGGAATTGCCGCATCAGCGATGCCCGCATATGCGCTCCAGGACCCGCAAAAGCGGACATGGGCCCGCAGGTGCGCACGCGCAGGTGAGGCCATTTGCTCACAGATGCGGACCCAGTCCCTTAAGTCATTTCCGCACCTGCAATGGAAATTCCGCAGGTGCGATGGTGCAGGTGCGATGAATAGTCTGCAGATGCAGAATAACTGGGCAGAAAAGGGGCAGATTTGAGGGTTTGTTATTCATTTCACAAAAAATCGATTTTGAACGCGGAGGAAGGCGATTTTTCAAGCGTTTTTCAGAGGAAAACTTTGGTTAATGATATCCTATTTTGATCACATTTCATTAATGTATTGTTTTTTTCTTCATTTAATCAAGGAATTTGAGAGAGAAAATTGGTAAAATGGGGGAAAAGTTCCCCAATCGAATTTATGAGTTTTGAGTGGAATTTAGGCATCGTATTCGGATGATTTTTGTAAGAGTGAACTCGTGAGTGAATGGGTGATCTTATTTGGTAACTTTTACTCGATTTTGAGACGTGGGTCCAGGGAGGCTTTTTGGGCGTTTTTCTATTTTCTTGCCTTAACTTTCATTTCATTTGCTAGATTAGTTACTTGTAGCTATATTTACGTTATGTAATTGATTTGATTAGATTTGGGCCACTCGAAGTTGAATACTCGTGGCAAGAGAGTGATTTCGGATTGAATTGAACTTGGTTCGAGGTAAGTGGCTTGCCTAACCTTGTGTGGGGGAACTCCTATTAGGATTTGGTATTGTGTTTTGAGCTATTGGCTTCCATTGAATTCTATTCCTGTTAGATTTCCGTATTTATTTTACTGTAATATATCTTTCTGTCTTATTTCATTATGTTTATACCAGTAGAGCCCTGACTTAACCTCGTCACTACTCGACCGAGGTTAGGCTTGGCACTTATTGGGTACTATTGTGCTGTACTCACGCCCTTCCTGCACATGTTTATCGTGTGCAGATCTAGGTACCTCTCGTCCGCAGTATTAGTGCAGCCGCAACAGCCCACCATAGACTCCAAGGTATATCTGCACGCGTCCGCAAATCCTCGGAGTCCCCCTCTACCTTTGCTCTATTTTACCTCATTTATTACTTTAGACTCTATGTATAGTGATAGTTACTCCTAGAGCTTGTGACTCGTTCTGGATTTTGGTTGTAAAATCGCGTATTGGCCTCACTTGTATATACTGAGTGGCATTTTACCACTATATAGTTATTATCGAAGCTTATTTGTTCCTTTAATTTTCTTTATTTCTGTTAATTCAGTGTTAATAGGCTTACCTAGTCGTAGTGACTAGGTGCCGTCACGACGTCTTTCAGAGGGGGGAAATAGGTCATGGAAAGTTGGTATCAGAGCTCTAGGTTCATAGGAGCAGTGAGTCACAAGCCCGTTTATTAGAGTCTCGGGGATCGGTATGGAGACGTCCGTACTTATCTTTGGGAGGCTATGGAACTGTTAAGAACAATCATACTTCTTTGATTTCCTTGTCGTGTGAGTTATTGACATCAAAATTCTAAATCTATTCTATTCTTTCTCACAGATGGTGAGGACCCGTATCGGGAGATCCAACGATCAGGCACCCAAGCCCCCTGCCAGAGCTGCCAGAGGCCGGGATCCGGGTAGAGGACGACCACGAGCTGTGACAGAGGAGCCCCCAGCAGCTCCAGCTGGAGGGCCGACATCGGAGGTTCCTATTGCTTCTCCAGCCTTCCAGGAGACCTTAGCTCAGTTCATGAGCATGTTCAGCACTTTAGCTTAGGCTGAACTAATTTCGATAGCTCCCGCCTGATAACTAGTGATTTGTGCTACTATTTTACCCCCGTTTTCTTAGGTTTTGAGGTAAATTTGACTAAAATACTCTCACATTTTGATGCAAGTTGTTTGAATTGCAGGAATTGAGTTGATTTGTAAATATTGATCCAAAAACGTCTCAAAAGGAGCAAAACTTGCAAAGTCCCAGAACCCAGCAGGAACGCTGCAGCGTTCACTTTTCCGCGGCAATGTTTGTCATTCCGGTGCCCCGCAAGTCAAACTTCAGAGAGGTGTTTTTGAGGCTAAGCTCAGCGCGGACCGCGCTATTTTTCCGCTGCAGCGGTCTATCTACCGCTGCAACGTCCACTGTTACACTGGAGGCATTTTGTGAACTTCAATGAGTCAGCAAGAGATTGGGATCCAAGCTTTCGCGGCCAGCGGTACTATTCCACTGCCGCATTTTTTCCACCGTTGTAGCGTCTCATTATTCCCCTGGACGCGGAATGGAGAATTAGAGAGGCTACTCAGTCCATGACCGCTGCAGTGTCCATTATTCCGTTGCAGCAGAAGCCCATCTACTGCAGCGCTCAGAAATACGCTGAGAGCGAATTCTTCATAGGGGCAATTTTGTCCAGTATTTTTGGCCTAGTATAAATAGATCTTTTTCTCATTATTAGGTCATCAGCTGTTAGGAGGAACACGTGAATGGTGGATTTTGTTCATTTTGAGTACTTTTATCATAGTTCTTACAATAGTTCTTCAATTTCTATCTTGTAATTTACATTTATGAGCTTAATTTCATCTTCTACTTTAGTTTCTTATTCAATTATGAGTAGCAAGACCCTTAAGCTAGATTTGTGACCCAAACCTAGTGTGGGTAATTAATGTGTCTTCAATTTTAGGATGATTTTGTTTATGGGTGTTTGGTTTTTAGCCTAATTTGTGCATAAATCTCAGATTTAGTGGTTACAAACACTATTTCAAGCCTTCATGACTAGGTTCACTTTTGAGAAAGATGACCCAAGTCTAGGTATTTAGGCTAACAATGTATTGGGGTGAACTCAAGAGATTGATAGCCCCAATAATAGGGTGGATTCTAGAGATAACTATACCGGACTTGAGCCAATTCATGTGATTCAATGAAAACACCCAATTGTGCTTGAGAAGGCCAATTTGGGCAAAGTCACCCAAATTACCGAGAGGAATTGGCTGAGCAACTTAGCATGAAGTTATGTCATTCACCCACAACTCACAAGGTTATTCTCAATTTTAGATCCCATTATTCATTCACCTAGTAGTAAGTCATAGCCCTAGTGCTTTTAATCAACTGAGAAAATCCACAAAAAAAGATCGTAGATAGCTAGTTCGTAATCTCTTTTAGTTTAAAACTTAGCATTATTACAAAACCCTTTTGATGAGAAGTGTAATTAAGAGTATGACACACCACTATATCACTTAGACACTCAATTCCAACATACATAGCTCCCTGTGGAAATCGATCCCGACCCGTTCGGGTAAAAGCTGCTTCGACCCCTTCCTTGCTACTCTTTAGTGGTGTAGGTGGGAGCCGATCACTTTTTGGCGCTGTTGCCGGGGATCTTTAACGGTGTTGACTATCTACTTGAATAGTGGTGTAGATTGTTTTTCTTTCCTTCCTTTTGCTAGCATGTGTGTTTAATTCAATACAGGTACATATGGCTGATCCTTTAGGCAATATTATTCCGGGGGAGGAGGTATATGACAACTAAAAGGATGAATTGAATCAAGTACCTCCACCTCCAAGACGGAGCTGACAAGACCATATTAATGATGATATTCCAGACCCTCCCCCGCCTCCACCTCCCAGAGGTTCTCTTTGGGTGCTTCCAAATGAGGGGTATGCAAGTGCTATTGTCCCGCCTAGAATCCGGGCGGGAAACTTCCAAATCACAAATGTGATGTTAACACTCTTGGAGCAGCGTGGGTACTTCACGAGAGCTCCCCATCAAAATGCCTACAAGCACTTAAAGGGCTTTGTAGACACCTGTTGGGGGAGCAAGCATACCAACGTCTTGGAGGATGCCTTGAGGCTCAGACTATTTCCGTTCTCTCTCCGCGGAAAAGCCCTGGATTGGCTTGAGCGACTCCCCAATCATTCTATATCTACATGGGATGAACTGGCGGATAAGTTCATCGCCAAGTTTTTCTCCCCGGGGCACATGGCGGCATTAAGGGACGAGATATTGGCATTCAAGAAAGCGCCAAATAAGCCGCTTCATGAGATTTGGGAATGTTACAGAACTATGGTCAAAGATTTCCCAAACAATGACATGACGAAGGCCATGATACAACAGACTTTATACCGAGGCATCAATACCACCAATCAGTGTGTGGTCAACCAATTCGCTGGAGGCAACTTTATGAAGCTGACTTACAATGAGGCATGTGACATCTTAGATGAAACGGCTGACACTTTGTCAACATGGCAAAGTAGAGCAAATGTGCCTCAGGGTGATCCAAGTGTTATTAACCTCCACAAAGAGCTTCAAGATCATTGGCAAACAATTGCCGAGCTTACCACCACCATGTATCAACTTGCCAAGGTACAACTTCAACAAATACAAGGGCCAAAGCAAGTGCATGCTATAGAGGGGGTAAACTTTTGGTGAACAAGCGAAGGCCTCGTGAAAATCAAGTGTAAAACAACAATGACCAATGTGACCAAGGAGTGAGTGGGTATAATCAAGAAGATTCCTATGATGAACAAAATGAAGATGTAATGTATGCCAAAAAATTTTCAAGGGCAAAGAAACAATCAAGGGAACAACCAAAGTTGGAATAATCAAAGGCAAGGCAATTGGAACAATAATAACAACTCAAGGAATTGGGTGAACAACAATCAGCAATGGGGAGGCAACAACAACAATTGGAGCGAGAACAAGAGTTGTGGTGGAAATGGAATTCGGGGGTCAGGCTTTCAAAGGACCCCCGATGTATCAACAACCCAACAATCCACCCCCTATCAACCACAAGGCCAAGGTTCCTCAAGTAATGATATGGGTAGAATCGAGCAAATGTTCAAACAAATGATGGAACGCAATGCGGATTCGGATGCTCAACTTGCCTCCCATAACACCTCCATTCGAAATATTGAAGTTCAAATGGGACAAATCTCACAAGCCTTGAACACACGCCCGAAAGGAGCACTACCTAGTGATACGGTGGTGAACGCCAAGGGTGGGAATAACAACAACAATACCGGTCACGCCATGGCGGTGACCAAAAGAAGTGGACGAGGTGGTGAGGCTAGTTCTTCAAAGCAAAAGAGAGTTGTTGGTGATGATGATGAGTTGCAAAATGAAGAGGTTCCGATTGAGGTTGAGAATGTGGTGGAAGAGCCAACAAATAGTGAAGTGAGAGTTGACCTTCATGATTATGAGGAGGAATTTCAAAGTGACGTGAACCCGTCTAGGGAACACTTAATTGACATACCCGAGATGGTTGTGTCGAAAGAAAAGGCACCATTGCCTAGGACTCCTCCTCCCTATCCTCAAAGGTTGGAAAAGCAAAAGAGTGAGAATCAATTCAAGAAATTCATCGACATGATGAAGAGTTTATCCATCAATGTTCCCCTGATTGAAGCACTTGAGAAAATGCCCGGGTATGCCAAGTTCATGAAGGACTTGGTCACAAAGAAAAGGTCAATGGAGTGCGAGACTATAAAGATGACTCACCAAGTGAGTGCAATAGTGCACTCAATGGCACCTAAGCGTGAAGACCCCAGAGCATTCACCATTCCGTGTACAATTGGTAGCGTGGACTTTGCCAAGGCATTGTGCGACTTGGGAGCTAGCATTAATTTGATGCCATATTCGGTCTTCAAAACCTTTGGAATTAGTCAACCTAGGGCTACTTCTATGCGTCTTCAAATGGCGGATCGATCTATGAAGCGACCTTTAAAAATCATTGATGATGTGTTGGTGCGGGTTGACAAGTTCATTTTGCCCGCGAATTTTGTTATCTTGGATTGTTAGGTAGATTATGAAGTTCCTATCATCTTGCGAAGGCCCTTCTTTGAAACGGGGAAGGCCTTAGTTGACATGGGGGCCGGTGAGATCACCTTCTGGGTGGGCGATGAAAAGGTCGTGTTCCACGTTTGCAAGTCAATGAAGCAACCCAATAGCACGGAGGTGTGTTCTTTCATGGACATTGTCACCAAGGTCATTATTGATGAAACAAGATCAATGATAAATGTTGAAGACCCCGTGGAGGAAACTTTATTGAATCATGATGATATTGTGGTGGATGGCTTGATCGAGTGCACCAATGCTCTACAAGGCATGGGTTCTTATTCATATGGTCCTCGAAAGTTATCCTTGGATTTGGAGAATCGAAAAACTCCTCCGACAAAGCCTTTAATTGAAGAGCCACCTACCCTGAAGTTGAAGCCACTTCCACCATACCTCAGGTATGAATTTTTGGGTCCTTCTTGTACTTTACCTGTTGTACTTTCATCTTGCCTAACCAAAGTGCAGGTAGACTCTACACTCAAAGTGCTAAAAAGGAGGAAGAAGTCCATAGGTTGGACACTTGCTGATATTCGGGGCATAAGCCCCGCATTTTGTATGCACAAGATCATTCTTGAAGATAGAGCAAAGCTTTCCGTAGAACACCAACGGAGGCTAAATAAGGCAATGCAAGAGGTTGTCAAGAAAGAAATAATCAAGTGGCTCGATGCTGGGGTCGTCTACCCAATCTCTGATAGTGCTTGGACTTCTCCAGTCCAATGTGTTACAAAAAAGGGTGGCATGACCGTGGTGCAAAATGACAAGAATGAACTTATTCCAACAATGACAGTCACTGGTTGGCGGGTATGCATGGATTACCGCAAATTGAACAAAGTGACCCGCAAGGATCACTTCCCTTTGCCTTTCTTGGACAAAATGCTTGACAGACTTGCGAGGAGAGCTTTATATTGCTTCTTAGATGAGTATTCAGGCTATAACCAAATCTTGATAGCTCCAGAAGACCAAGAAAAGACAACCTTCACCAGTCCCTATGGGACTTTTGCTTTTTCCAGGATGCCTTTTGGATTGTGCAATGCACCCGCTACATTCCAGCGGTGCATGACCAATATGGTTGAAGAATTTATTGAGATATTCATGGATGATTTCAGCATGGTAGGGGACTCCTTTGATGAATTCTTGAAAAATCTTGATAAAGTCCTTGCCCGTTGTGAAGAAACCAACCTAGTGCTCAACTGGGAAAAATGTCACTTCATGGTTGAAGAGGAGATAGTTCTGGGCCACAAAATCTCAAAGCATGGAATTGAAGTAGATAAGGCCGAAATGGAGGTCATTTCCAAATTTCCTCCTCCGACCTCGGTGAAGGGAGTCCGTAGCTTTCTTGGGCATGCAGGGTTCTACCGGCGCTTCATTAAAGACTTTTCTAAGGTGGTGAATCCTCTTTGAAAGCTATTGGAAAAAGATGCTAAGTTCCACTTTGATGAAAATTGTATGAGAGCATTTGAGTTGTTGAAGCAAAAGCTAACTACCATGCCCATTATCACCGTGCCAGATTAGAGCTCTCCTTTTGAGCTAATGTGTGATTCGAGTGATGTGGCGGTGGGGGCGGTTTTGGGCCAAAGGGTGAACAAAATATTTCACCCCATCTACTATGCAAGCAAGACCATGAACTCTGCCCAAATGAACTACACTGTCACCAAAAAAGAGTTGTTGGCTATAGTCTTTGCAATGGAGAAATTCAGGCCTTACCTTATGGGCGCCAAGGTGATAGTTCACACTGACCATGCGGCGCTCCGGTATCTAACGATGAAAAAGGATTCCAAGGCTAGACTTATGCGGTGGGTGTTATTGCTTCAAGAGTTTGATTTGGAAATCGTTGATAGAAAGGGGAGTGAGAACCAAGTTGCTGACCATCTATCCCGTTTGGAAGAGCAAGGGAGGCCAAGTGATGGCTTTGAGATTAATGATAGCTTCCCAGATGAACAACTTCTCTCCGTATATATGCATGATATGCCATGGTTCGCGGACATTGCCAACTACATTATCACCGGTGTTGTCCCGTTTGAGCTCTCTTCCAACCAAAGAAAGAAGCTTCGACGGGATAGCATGGATTATTATTGGGATGAACTTCAGAGAGTCAGCAAGAGATTGGGATCCAAGCTTTCGCGGTCACCGGTACTATTCCGCTGCCGCATTTTTGCTACCGCTGTAGCGTCTCATTATTCCGCTTGATGCAGAACGGAGAATAAGAGAGGCTACTCAGTCCAAGACCGCTACAACGTCCATTATTCCGCTGCAGCAGAAGCCCATCTGCCGCAGCGCTCAGAAATACGCTAGGAGCGAATTCTTCATAGGGGAAATTTTGTCCAGTATTTTCGGCCTAGTATAAATAGATCTTTTTCTCATTTTTAGGTCATCAGCTGTTAGGAGGAACACGTGAAGAGTGATATTTTTTTCATTTTGAGTACTTTTATCATAGTTCTTCAATTTCTATCTTGTAATTTACATTTATGAGCTTAATTTAATCTTCTACTTTAGTTTCTTCTTCAATTATGAGTAGCTAGACCCTTAAGCTAGGGTTGTGACCCAACCCTAGTGTAGGTAATTAATGGGTCTTCAATTTTAGGATGATTTTGTTTATGGGTGTTTGGTTTTTAGCCTAATTTGTGCGTAAATATCAGATTTAGTGGTTGCAAACACTTTTTCAAGCCTTCATGACTAGGGTCATGATAACTAGTGATTTATACTACTATTTACTCCCATTTTCTTAGGGTTTGAGACACCAATTGGCTTAATTAACCCCACATTTTGATGCAAGTTGTTTGAATTGCAGGATTTGAGTCTATTTATAAATATTGATCCAAAATGACCTCGAAAAGGAGCAGAACTTGCAAAATTCCAGAACCCAGCTGAAACGCTGCAGCGCCCACTTTTTCGCTGCATCGTTTGTCCCTTCGCTGCAACGGATTTCTCTCCACTGCCCCGCTAGCAAACTTCAGAGAGATTCTTTTTAGGGCTAGGCAAAGCGCGGTCCGCGCAATATTTCCACTGCAGCGCTTCATCCACCGTTGCAGCGCCCATTTATCCGCTTGATGCGGTTGATAAATTTCAGAGAGTTGGCAGCAAGGGGAATTCAAGCTTCCGCGGTCAGCGGTATTTTTCCGCTGCCGCGTTCCAGTCACCGTTGCAGCGCTTCAGAAATCCGCTGGACGCGGAATGGAAGATTCAGAGAACTACAAAGTCCAAATCCATTGCAGCAAAAGCCTTTCGCCGCGACGCTCAGAAATACGCTGGGAGCGGATTCTCCGTAGGGGCAATTTTGTCTAGTATTTTCAGCCATGTATAAATAGATCTTTTTCTCATTTTTTTAGGGTATCAACCGTTTGGAGAACACGTGAATAGAGCTTTTTGACTATTTTGAGTAAGTTTAGCTTAGCTTTAGCCATAGTTCTTCAATTATTATCTTGTATTTTACATTTATAAGCTTAATTCCATCTTCTACTTGTGTTTCTTCTTCAACTATGAGTAGCTAGACCCTTGATCTAGGGTTGTGACTCAACCCTAGTGTGGGTAATTAATGGGTTTTCAATTTTAGGATGATTATGTGTATGTGTGTTTGGTATTTAGCTTAATTTGTGCATAAATATCATATTTAGTGGTTGCAAACACTATTTCAAGCCTTAATGACTAGGGCCACTCTTGAGAAAGAGGACCCAAGTCTAGGTAATTGAGTTAACAAGGTATTGGGGAAAACTCCAGAGATTGATAGCCCCAATAAAAGGGTGAATTCTAGAGATAGCTACACCCGACTTGAGCCAATTCATATGCAAGAATGAAAACACTCAATTGTGCTTGAGAAGGCCAAATTGGGGAAAGTCACCCATATTACCGAGAGGTAGTGGGTGAGCAACTTCACATGAGGTTTTTCCTTTCACCCACATTTCACAAGTTCATTCTCAATTTTAGATCCGTTAGTCACTCACCTAGGAGGAAGTCACAACCTAAGTCCCTTTATCAACTGAGAAAATCTACAAAAAGATATTAGTTAGCCAGTTCATAGTTTCATTTTGACTAAATCATAGTACAATCACAACAACCTTTTTATGAGAAGTGTAATTAAGAGCATGACACACCACTAGATCATTTAGACACTCAACTCCCACATTCTTAGCTCCCTGTGGAAATCCATCCCGACACTTCGGGTAAAAGCTGCTTCGACCCCTTCCTTGATACTATTTAGTGGTATAGGCGGGAGTCGATCACTTTTTGGCGATGTTGCTGGGGAGCTTTAACGGTTTTGATTATCTACTTGAATAGTGTTGTCAATTGTTCTTCTTTGTTTCTGTTTGCTAACGTGTGTGTTTAAAATTCAATACAGGTGCATATGGAGGATCCTTTAGGCAATATCATTCTGGGGAGGAGGCATACGACAACAGAGAGGATGAATTGAATCAAGTACCTCCACTTCCAGGACGAGGCCGACATGCCAATCTTAATGATGATATTCCAGACCCTCCCCCGCCTCCACCCCCCAGAGCTGCCCCTCGGGTGCTTCCAAATGAGGGGTACGCAAGTGCTATTGTCCCGCCTAGAATCCGGGCGGGAAACTTCCAAATAAAAAATGTGATGTTGAAACTCTTGGAGCAACGTGGGTACTTCACAGGAGCTCCCCACCAGAATGCTTACAAGCATTTAAAGAGGTTCGTTGATACCTGCCGGGGAAGCAAGCAAGCAAACATCTCAGAGGATGCATTAAGGCTTAGGCTATTTCCTTTCTCTCTCCGAGGGAAATCCCTAGATTGGCTTGAGCGACTCCCAAACCATTCCATATCCACATGGGATGAGTTGGCGGACAAGTTCATTGCTAAATTCTTCTCTCCTAGGTACATGGCTGCGTTAAGAGATGAAATATTGGCTTTCAAGCAAGCACCAAATGAGCCTCTTCATGCGATTTGGGAACGCTATAGAACTATGGTCAAAGAGTGTCCAAACAATGACATGACGGAGGACATGATACAACAGACTTTCTACCGAGGCATCAATACCACAAATCAGTGTGTGGTAAACCAAATCGCTGGAGGCAACTTTATGAAGCTAACTTACACTGAGGCATGTGACATCTTAGATGAAATGGCTGACACTTCGTCGGCATGGCAAAGGAGAGCAAATGTGCCTCAGGGTGATCCAAGTGTTATTAACCTCCACAAAGAGCTTCAAGATCACGGGCAAGCAATTGCCGAGATTACCACTACCATGAATAACCTTGCTAAGGCACAACTTCAACAAATACAAAGCCCAAAGCAAGTGCATGCTATGGAGGGGCTAAATCTTTTGGTGAACAAGCGAAGGCCTCGTGGGAATCAAATGCAAAACAACAATGACCAATGCGACCAAGGAGTGAGTGGGTATAATCAAGAAGAATCTTGTGGTGATCAAGATGAAGATGTGATGTATGCCAATAATTTTCAAGGGCACATGAACAATCAAGGAAGCAATCAAAATTGGAATAATCAAGGGAACAACCAAAGTTGGAACAATCAAAGGCAAAGAAATTGGAACAATAATAACTACTCAAGCAATTAGGGGAACAACAACCATAGAAATTGGTGTGGTAATGGTAATCGGGGTTCCGGCTTTCAAAGGCCCCCGATGTACCAACTGTCGCGCCCCCTTTTTCCCTTAAGTGGAGATTGGGTTTATGACATTCTGACAACTCCTTTTAAAGGAATAGGGTTAAAAGAAGAGTCGCCACCTAACAATTTTTAAGGTGCGTTAGGGAACCTAGAGTGATTAACTCATAAGACTAGTTTGCATTGCCAGAGATTGGGTAAGAGCTTGATATTATCCCAAGGGGAAGGTATTAGGCACCCCCCAGGATCCACAACTGTGGTTCCCGGCCAAATGGTTTTCGTGAATTTGTACAATAAGCAAGTAGCAAGTAACGGCTTAAATAAGAGGGGATTTCAAATAAGCATCAGAGTTATTAACTTTTGAAAGAACTAGTAAAACATTTGAGAGAAAGACATCCTAGGTTTGAAACAATATGGATCACATCAATGCAATACCCGGTATGTCACTCCTCAAAGAAGGGCTACACGTGGTATTAGCGCACCGGTCATCATATCCATATTCTACCCTTTCCCACCCCGTGAAGGTATTTTAAAACGTGTGTGGGTCACGAACTTTACTGCGTGTTATTACCCGTACCATCATATCAGTCCCGGAGGAGGCTAGGACTACTATCCTAAAAGGGAAGTACTAGGCTGAACCCCTAGGTTTAAAGGACAAAATTCTAAATGACAAGCAAAGATAGTTAAGACTACAAATATGGGAAAAACACATAGAAGCAAATATAAGGCTCATTCCTCCACAAGTTATGAACATATCAGCACGACTCAAACACAAATAAGGTCTTTTAACTTCAGATCCTAATGCATAATATCTAGGCGAGAATACATTAGCGAGGCAGTTTATTTACTGATTTTTAGAGAAGGATTTTTTCCAGTTCCCGATCATTGATTTTTACCTATTACTAGCCAAACAGTACACATAAAGGGATATGCTTCCAATTTTAACAAGTTTAAAACCTAAGGCTTGCCTAGGCGTACCAAAGCTGCTCCAGTTATGCTGTTCTAAGTGTCCAGTTTTTAAAAAAAAATAGTTGTTAAGTAGGGGTAAGTCTATTTTAATATTTAACTAGGGTAGGGGGGGGGGTGAGTGTTAGACAAATATGGATGCAATCCTAAAAGGCATGGTATCTGAATGCAAACAAGGTACAGAATAATGCGAAACC
The DNA here is from genome assembly GCA_005239495.1 of Nicotiana undulata. NCBI lineage: Eukaryota > Viridiplantae > Streptophyta > Magnoliopsida > Solanales > Solanaceae > Nicotiana > Nicotiana undulata. The sequence continues at coordinate 23,900 of ML297052.1, read as the reverse complement.
TACACATGATGTTCTAAATGCATATGCGTTTCAGCGTCAGAACGTATTTTAGAAATATCCATTTGTTAACACATTTTTTACTTAAAGCAGAACGTAGTAGTTTCACAGAAAATCCGGTTCTTTGTTAGATTGCTGAACCTAATACATGATTTTCTAGGTGTTCATGCAAAGTACATTTTCAATCACAGGATTTTGGCATAAATAACATGATGAAAAAATGATATCTTAAGGGACATGATCTCTAATGCAAGATTTGGATAGTTGTTACTGTTATTACTTATCCTAGAAAAGCAGGATTTCTAGGTGATGCAGTTATGAGAATGCAGTAATATTACGATAGCCACTTTTTGTTGTTATTCATCCTATGAACATGATTTCTAAGTGAATACAATTATAATGAGATGCTGAAAGAAATAAACCTAATTATCATGGTATCTAATGCATGAGTGACATGTTATTCCTAAGCATGGTGACTATTACGCATATAGGAAGGTAAACCTATAGGCATGATTTCTACCCATACTACATCATGCACATTCCCCACCCATTTCACTATCCAGCCCCAGAATCTTTTACAACCAATTATTACAGACCAGTGTTGCATAAGTAAATAAGAAAATTGAGAAGTTACACTATAGGGATCCTACCAATAGGCCTAAGTCTCCAGGTCCTTAATGCCATATGCCATAACCCTTCATAAGCCCCGGATGTGTCAGAGTTCTTAAGGACCTTAGAGGATCCCAGTCAGTGCTCACACCCAGGTACCCTAGCCAAGAATGAGTAAGTGTAGTGTAGGAATGCCAGCCTTGTGTGTCAGAGTTCAATGGGTACTCAAATGGTCCCCAAGGCAGTGCTCACACGAAGGGGGCTGAACTTAAGAAACTAGGAGTAGGGAGATGTGCTCATGATTTAGGGAGTTTAAGTAAAACATAGTTTAAAAAAATAGTTTGAAAAGAAGAGGGACTTTTAATAAAAATCAGCTTTTTAGAATAAGAGATTCAGTTGTTGAAAAGCAGTTTACAATTCAAACATACAAAGCCAGCATCACACAGGGGACCCATGATGGTCTAGCAATCACAAACAAGGGCGAGGGGGTTTGAGGGACAAGTACACAGCCTATGAGGCAAACAACTTACACATAAACACATAATCAAAGGGGTTTTCTAAGGGTCTAGGGGATATGACTAAGTGTCAAATTAGAGCAACATATCAGCTAAACAACTAACATCATGACTGGACTAACATATTAGACATAGGCATGTAGATAAACATAAAGAACAAAGGCTGAGTGTAAAGAGACACATTGAGCATGCAGGATAAGGTGACAGTAGACATGTAAAAGAGATTCAGAGTTCTAATTGCATGTTGAACAGCGGAAACACAAGTAGAAACATATAAGAAATCCCAAGAACTGAACTATGAATAGAAACATATTGGTTTGGATGACTGAAGCTTAAATCAGGACATACCAGTGTAATGAGGAAAGCAGTAATGCAGGCAAGGACAAGAGATGCACATTAGTCAGCCTTGGCTTACAGTCGGCTCACTCAAAGTAATAACAAGTAGCACAGAAGAGATAGTGAAAACAATATGAAACTCTTATGAAAAAGAAGTGCACAAATCAGTTTTTGTGTCTATGTGTGTGTGTGTAAGAGAGTTTAGAACAGTCTATTGTTCGTGTCTGTGTTATTGAAAGACTAGAGGTATTTATAGTTTAAAACCAGTAGAAGAATAAGGTAAGAAGTACTAATTTAATACAGTTATGGAAAAATTGTCAATCAGAATCAATCAATGCCCGGACTCCCTTTAATTAGGGAGTCAGGATTCAAACGGATACAAGTTGTAATAAATAAGGAAAAGGATCAATTACAAGACTGACTTTACCATATTAAAGCATGTGGCATGTAATAAGGCTGAGTACAGAATACTCCAAATAAGGAAAGTATATGTCAAATAGTTGAAAGCATATTTAGGCACATAAATATGGTAAAATGCAATTTTAGTTCTGAAAATCAGTCAAAGAATCATGGATGGGACTGAAAATCACAGGGGATCAGTGCTAACTAAGGAAAGCATATCACATGTGAGGAAGTGATTCAAAATCAGTAAAACGTTGTAAGGAGAACACATACGAGTTGCAGCTTTGAGAAAAGATATCACAGCTCTGAGGGAAATCATTAGAATCAATAGAGAATACTATGTAAGGGTCGATACAACAAGTAATCAAGTCCGTTAATCAATGAATAGCACAAAATCAGCGAAACCCTAGGCAAGTAGTAGAGAACAGTAGAAGATTGAAAACCCTAGGTAAATTAAGAATCACATAAGTTCAGAGACAAACAGTAACTTTGAACATAATAGAAACACAGAGATCATAAACCTTAACAGCAACAGCAGGATAAAACTCGCAGAGAAGCTTAACATCTATGAGAGATAAGAGTTCGTGCATTTAAACAAACATATCAGTCACAAAGGGACTCATAATTTGGGGAAAGACTAGGGTTTTCAGTAAAGTAAGTTAAAACGAAAGAAAACTTTAAATAAATCGTTGAATAATTAAAAGAATCATAGAATGACATTTAAACAGAAGCAAAAAATTATTTTTTAAAAGGGTTATGAAAGCCTAGTTTTGAAGTGAAAGCTCGTTCAAAGTAGAAGAGTTTTTGTTCAAAGAAAACATGTAAAAGCTTCGTAATATACATAGATCTAAGGCAGATCTAGAAGAAATCGAAGAGATATAGGCGTTAGGGTTTCGTGGAACCCAGAGAAGTAAGAAAAACCTCAAAGATGTCGTCGGCTTTAGCCGGAAAGGTCGTAGCTTTTACTCAGACGGCCAGGGATGGATGGAAAGTGGCATGAGAGATCATAGAGGTGAGTGAACCGCTCCAAGTTCGCCTGAGGGCTTTAGGGTGTCACTGGACCGGTGCGAGGTGAACAAATAACCAGGAGATGATGGGGGCCATGGTTTCCGGTGAGAGAACCAGCCGGAGAAGATGAACGGGCTTCATCGGAAGAGAGAAGCCAGGGAAGGTTCTAGAGAGAACCAGAGAGAGATAGAGAGAGAATGAGAGATGGCAAATGAGGGGTCGGTTGGGGGGTAATTGGGTTTAATTAAGGTAAGGGGTGTCTGGGCCGTTTATCTACTTTGACCAACGACTCAGATTGATTAGGAGCTGGGCCGGGTATGGGGTTTGGTTTGGGCTGGGTTGGTTATGGGTTAAAGGGTCAGGTGGGGTTGGGTTAAAAAATGGCTAAGTTTTAAATAAAAATGTGGCTAAACGTTAAATACCCAATTAAATAAGATAATTAATTAATAAAATAGCTAATGATTATGTAAAAATGAAATTAAGACTAAATAAATGAAATTAAGGTGACTAACTAATATAAAACGATCAGTTATTGATTTTAAAAACAGTATAAATGTACATTTGTGCTATAATTGCAAAAAATTGCTGTAATTAGCTAAATAATGCCAATATTGGCTAATTTTTGAAATAATTAAATCCTAAGGGAATTAAATAGTATTATGAATAATATATTGAGTAAGAAAAATGTCTTGAAATTATTTATAACATCATTTATGCATAATTATGGAATATAAAATATTAAATAAACAGGAAAATAATTTGATAAAAATACAAAAAATTATGAGAAAATATCAATTACTATAAAGAGCGATTTTGAAGGTATATATGAAAGTTTGAATAATTTGAGAAAAAATTGGGTATCAACACCAACAACCAAGTAATCCGCCCCCGTATCAATCACAAGGCCAAGGTTCCTCAAGTAATGACATAGGTAGAATTGAACAAATGTTCAAACAAATAATGGAACGCAATGCGGATTCAGATGCTCAACTTGCCTCCCATAACACCTCCATTCGAAATCTTGAAGTTCAAATGGGACAAATTTCACAAGTCTTGAACACACGTCCGAAGGGAGCACTACCTAGTGATACAGTAGTGAACCCCAAGGGTGGGAACAACAACAACAATACCGGTCAGGACATGGCGGTGACCACAAGAAGTGGACGAGGTGGTGAGGCTAGTTCTTCAACGCAAAAGAGAGTTGTTGATGATGATGATGACTTGAAAAATGATGAGGTTGCGATTGAGGTTGAACATGTTGTGGAAGAGCCAACAACTAGTGAAGTGAGAATTTATATTCATGACCATGAGGAGGAATTGCAAAGTGACGTGAACCCATCTAGGGAACACGTAATTGGCATGCCCGGACCGGTTGTGTTGAAAGCAAAGGCACCATTGCCTAGGCCTCCTCCTCCCTATCCTCAAAGGTTGGTAAAGCAAAATAATGAGAACCAATTCAAGAAATTAATCAACATGATGAAGAGTTTATCCATCAATGTTCCTTTGGTTGAAGCACTTGAGCAAATGCCCGGTTATTCCAAGTTCATGAAGGACTTGGTCACAAATAAAAGGCCAATGGAGTGCGAAACTATAAAAATGACTCATCAAGTGAGTGCAATAGTGCACTCAATGGCACCCAAGCTTGAAGACCCCGGGGCATTCACCATTCCTTGTACAATTGGTAGCGCGGATTTTGCCAAGGCAATTTGCGACTTGGGAGCTAGCATCAATTTGATGCCATACTCGGTCTTCAAAACCTTAGGAATTGGTCAACCTAGGGATACTTCCATGAGACTTCAAATGGCGGATCGATCTATGAAGCAGCCTCTAGGGATCATTGATGATGTGTTAGTGCGGGTTGACAAGTTCATTTTTCCCGCGGATTTTGTTATCTTGGATTGTGAAGTGGATTATGAAGTTCCTATCATCTTGGGAAGGCCCTTCCTTGCAATGGGTAAGGCCTTAGTCGACGTGGATGCCGGTGAGCTCACCTTCCGGGTGGGCGATGAAAAGGTCGTGTTCCATGTTTGCAAGTTAATGAAGCAACCCAATAGCAGAGAGGTGTGTTCTTTCATGGAGCTTTTCACCGAGGTCATTATTGATGAAACAAGCTCAACGATAAATGTTGAAGACCCCGTGGAAGCAGCTTTATTGAACCATGATGATATTGTGGTTGATGGCTTGACTGAGTGTACCAATGCTCTACAAGGCATGTGTTCCTATTCATATGGTCCTCGAAAGATATCCTTGGATCTGGAGAATTGGAAAACTCCTCCGACAAAGCCTTCAATTGAAGAGCCACCTACCTTGGAGTTGAAGCCACTTCCACCACACCTCAGGTATGAATTTTTGGGTCCTTCTCGTACTTTACCTGTTATACTTTCATCTTGCCTAACCAAATTGCAGGTAGACTCTACTCTCAAAGTGCTAAAAAGGAGGAAGAAGGCCATAGGTTGGACACTTGATGATATTCGTGGTATAAGCCCCACATTTTGTATGCACAAGATCATTCTTGAGGATGGAGCAAAGCTTTCCGTAGAACACCAACGGAGGCTAAATAAGGCAATGCAAGAGGTTGTCAAGAAAGAGATAATCAAGTGGCTCGATGCTGGGGTCGTCTACCCAATCTCTGATAGTGATTGGACTTCTCCAGTCCAATGTGTTCCCAAAAAGGGTGGCATGCTTGTGGTACAAAATGACAAGAATGAACTTATTCCAACAAGGATAGTCACTGGTTGGCGGGTATGCACGAATTACCGCAAATTGAACAAAGTGACCCGCAAGGATCACTTCCCTTTGCCTTTCTTGGACCAAATGCTTGACAGACTTGCGGGTAGATCCTTCTATTGCTTCTTGGGTGGATATTCAGGTTATAATCAAATCTTGATAGCTCAGAAGACCAAGAAACGACAACCTTCACTTGTCCCTATGGGACATTTGCTTTCTCCAGGATGAGTTTTGGATTGTGTAATGCACCTACTACATTCCAGTGGTGTATGATGGCAATTTTCACTAATATGGTTGAAGACTTTCTAGAGGTATTCATGGATTATTTCAGCGTGGTAGGAGACTCCTTTGATGAATGCTTGAAAAATCTTGATAAAGTCCTTTCCCGTTGTGAAGAAACCAACAAGTGCTCAACTGGGAAAAATGTCACTTTATGGTTGAAGAAGGGAAAGTTCTGGGCCACAAAATCTCAAAACATGGAATTTAAGTATACAAGGCCAAGATTGAGGTCATTTCCAAATTGCCTCCTCCGACCTCGGTGAAGGGAGTCTGTAGCTTTCTTGGGCATGCAGGGTTCTACCGGCACTTCATTAAAGACTTTTCAAAGGTGGTGAATCCTCTTTGCAAGCTATTGGAAAAATATGCGAAGTTCCACTTTGATGAAAGTTGTATGAGAGCATTTGAGTTGTTGAAGCAAAAGTTTACTACCGCTCCAATTATCACTGTGCCGGATTGGAGCTCTCCTTTTGAGTTAATGTGTGATTCTAGTGATGTGGTAGTGGGGACAGTTTTGGGCCAAAGGGTGAACAAAATCTTTCACCCCATCTATTATGCAAGCAAGACCATGAACTCCACCCAAATGAACTACACCCTCACCGAAAAAGAGTTGTTGGCTATAGTTTTTGCAATGGAGAAATTCTGGCTTTACCTTATGGGAGCCAAGGTGATAGTTCACACCGACCATGCGACGCTCCGGTACTTAATGATGAAAAAGTATTCCAAGCTAGACTTATGCGGCGAGTGTTATTTCTTCAAGAGTTTGATTTTGAGATCGTTGATAGAAAGGGGAGTGAGAACCAAGTTGCTGACCATCTTTCCTGTTTGGAAGAGCAAGGGAGGCCAAGTGATGGTCTTGAGATTAATGATAGCTTCCCGGATGAACAACTTCTATCCTTCTCTTTTCATGATATGCCATGGTTTGCGGACATCGCCAACTACATTGTCACCGGTGTTGTCCCGTTTGAGCTCTCTTCTAACCAAAGGAAGAAGCTTAGACGAGATAGCATGGATTATTATTGGGATGAACCGTATTGGTTTAAGGTATGTAATGATGGTGTCATTCGGTGGTGTGTGCCCGAAGAAGAGCAACTGTCAATTCTTGAGTCGTGCCACTCCTCACCTTATGGTGGTCATCATGGAGGGGCAAGGACCGCTTCAAAAGTCTTAAGTTGTGGTTTCTTTTGGCCTACTTTGTACAAGGATGCTAGTGAGTTGGTCAAGCGGTGTGATGAATGCTAAAGAATGGGCGGCATATCCAAGAAAGATGAAATTCCTCTCACTACAATCCTTGAGGTGGATATCTTCGATGTTTGGGGAATTAATTTTATGGGGCCCTTTGTTAGTTCATGCGGAAACACCTACATACTTGTAGCACTGGACTATGTTTCAAAATGGGTTGAAGTCGTGGCTTTGCCCAACAATGAGGCCCGTAGTGTGGTTGGTTTTCTAAAGAAGAATATTTTCACAAGATTTGGGACACCCCGTGCCATCATCAGTGACGGGGGTTCTCATTTTTGCAATAGAGCCTTTGATTCATTTCTATCCAAGTATGGAGTCAATCATAAAGTGTCTACTCCGTACCATCCTCAAGCAAGTGGCCAAGTTGAAGTGTCTAATCATGAAATCAAGAACATTTTGGCCAAGACAATGAATGCTAATCGGACCAATTGGTCCCGGAAGCTTGATGATGCTCTTTGGTCTTACCAGACTGCCTTCAAAACACCTATCGGTATGTCTCCTTACCAGTTGGTGTATGGCAAAGCATGTCATCTTCCGGTGTAATTGGAGCACAAGGCACTATGGGCATTGAAGAAGTTGAACTTGGATTGGGATACAACTGCAAATCTGAAAGTTGACCACCTCAATGAGCTAGATGAGTTTTGATTCCATGCATATGCTAGTTCTTCTTTGTACAAAGGGAAAATGAAGTACTTGCATGACAAATATTCCAAAGACCGGGAGTTCAAGGCGGGAGACTTGGTGCTTCTTTTCAATTCTAGACTTCGTCTCTTCTCGGGTAAACTTAAGTCCAAGTAGAGTGGCCCGTTTGAAGTGGTATTGGTTACACCCTTTGGTGCTCTTGATCTCAAAAACAAGAATGGGGAAATTTTTCGTGTGAATGGGAACCAGATCAAGCATTATCTTGGTAAATTTGAAGATATCCACGTGGTGGATTTGATGAAATTCCTTTGAACATGGTAACATGCGTCGTGCCGCGACGTTAAATCAGTCGCTTCTTGAGAGGCAACCCAAGTATTCTTCTTTTCTTTCTTTTTGGTTGTTTTTGGCAGGATAGATTTTTGTGAATTAACCAGTTGTGAAGTTGATGTAGGACTTGGTGGATGCAGTGCAGGTGAAAAGTCTAGAAACTGAGCAAAGTGGAAAAATTCCACTGCAGTGGTCATAAATCTGCTGTCAGCGGTGGCCAAGCGCTATAGCAGAAAAATGTCCGCTGGTAGTGGTCCAAATGGTGCAAAAATCATGCTCTCTGAATCTCCACTCCGCTGCAGCGTTTACTATTTCGCTCTCGAGTGCATTTCGCTGAGGCGACCAAATTCCGCTGCAGCGGTGAAGGTCAAATGTCACCAAATTCAAAAGACCAAAAATGCAATCAACGGTTAAAATCCGCTACCGTGCTTGGTAAGTCGGTCATGGGTCCCACTCTTGGGTATATATACTAAGGGACCCCCACTTTTTACCCTTTTCACTCATTTGCTCACAAACCCTACATAGTTACTGTGCATTTACTCCTTCACTGCTCCTCTAAGGCTTTTAATTTCATCATTTTCATCCTTCATCTTCCTTCAATTACTGATATGTTCTCATGTTTTACTTTTCCTTAGTTGAGTGTTTGTTCTTAGTTTTAGGTTGTTTAATTGTGTTTTTCTTTTGCTTGCTTTTTCATATAGAGTTAGTGCAACCCTAATCTTTGAAATTGAATCATTAATGTGTTTTACAATGTTGGGGTAATACTTTCTGGGTTCATATGTGGGAAAAAGGGTGCTTCATATGTGCAATTTCGTGAAATTTTTGAAATTTTGATGAACCCTAGCCCTAAGTGCACTGTGTTCACGACCTCCGCTGCAGCGGTTTAAAATTCCGCTGATAGCGGAGGTCCAAAACCTCATATGTCCATTTGAGAATTCCGCTACAGTGGTTTAGAAATTTGTTGACAGCGGTCCTGTGTAACGCTGCAGCGGTCAATAAAGCGCGGTCAGTGGTTCACAGGTTCAGAGAGTTTTTCTCTCAGACGACTTAATTTTCGCTGCAGCGGCCAGATTTTCGATGTCAGCGGTGGCCAACCGCTGCAGCGGACCAGTTTTCCACGGTCCGCGTTTCATAGTTTCAGAGAGGGGTAGTCTGAGTTCCCTGATTCCGCTGCAACAGTTCTTTTTCGCTGACGGCGGTTTCGTTATGCTAACAGTGTTTCATCCTCTGCTTCTTAACTTCTACTTGGTACCTAGGTACACTATATTAACAATGTTTGTTACATGTTTGCAGAGAATGGTGAGATCAAGGGGAGGGCCTAAAAAGCAACCCGGGAGAGGCGACCATTCAAGGGGTCGAGGCAATGGAAAGCAACAAAACCCATTGGGCCCGACACAAGCAATTGGGAAGAAACAAAAGAGAAAAAGAACCAGTCCCTCATAATCAAAGTCTAGTGAGTACTTGCCCTTCCGGGAAGCTTCGGAGGGACAGAGTGAGGTAGCTCTAGCAGCTGCATCATCAAAGCCTAGGAGACTCATCAACGATCCCACTAGCTCGAAGTCTTCTGATGATTCCTCTAGCCATTCAGCCACTCCCCCAGAAGGCACAGGTGCAGCAGCCCAGTCAGCAGCTCAATCAACAGCCCCTCATTCCATCAACCTCGAAAGCTCAGACGAGGGTCCTGATGATGGAAGGGGTGGAGACACTCAAACACAGACTGCTGGTATTCTAAGGACCAGAAATCCCTCAGCGTGGGAGGACCAGTTTGTCTCTGAACCGGCCTACCATCAGTTTAGAGAAATGTGGCCTCAGGGATCTCTCATCCCGGAAAGGCCCTTCATCGTCAAGGACCTCCTACCCCTCAATCCCAATGTGAAAAAGCAGTTCTTAGAAAGGGAGGGGTGGGACCTTTTCAATACCAAGGTGGTTGATGCAAATGAATACGTTGTGAAGGAGTTTTACACAAATGTGGCATTCACCAAAAATGACACATACCTCACAAAAGTTCGCAGCAAGAAAATTCTATACAATGGAAAAACTTTTAATGACTATGCAGGTTTCGGGGATGTCGATGAGACTCGATACTTGGAGAAAGTAAATCAGAAAGATTTGGCTCGCCCATGGTTGGCTTCAGTCATTGCTTCTCTAGGGACTACACCGGATTGGTTGGCTGGAGGCATGATCAGGAGAAATACATTGAGTTTTGAGGCTAGGGGATGTGCCAAATTTGTGTGCAACATGATAGACCCCATACTCCATGACAGTGATATGCCCATTTCTAGGGCGGTGATAGTAGGGTCTATTATGGGCAGTATCCCGATTAACGTCGGGAACATCATGTGCAAAATGATAGAACGAGTTGTGAAGAAGAATGAGGCCTCCTATCCCTTTCCCAACTTCCTCACTATATAAGTCCAAGACAACGAGATTGAAGGGAAGTATTTTGATACATTTGTGAAGCCCCGGACATCTTTCTCTTGGTACCATTTGAAGGGGTCAGACAACCCCAAGCAAAAAGGGAAAGTCTCCACCTCTGCAGCCCCTGGTACTTCCACAGCCAGAGAGCCCACAACTGCTGCTGAAGGCTCTATTGCTTCTGAGGGGCCTACTGTTGCTGTTGTCTCAGAGCCTCCATCAGATCCTGCCATGCCCATACCAGTCTCAGTGCCATCATCATACACCTATCCTCAGACAACCCTGAAAGTGTCCCAGACTTTAGTTGGTATCACCAACTGGCTGCAAGTATCCTCTTCTAGACTTTCTGACCTGTCTTCTACAGTTACAAGCCAGTCAGCTCCGACACCCACTGCATTGCCTCCTACTCTGGAGGAAACATTGAAGAGCGTGGTGGATAACCAGAAGAAAATCATGGAGACATTGGAGAAGCAGCAGGAGGAGATCAACTATTGGGCCAAGTATGTAAAGAAGATGAAAAAGGCGCAGGATGATACGAAGAAGGTGAAGAAGAAAATGCATGGAGACTCAAAAATCTTTGGTGAAGGAGATGGCAAAGGTCGTTGCTGCGGGGGTCATCCCCCTTGATCTTTTGCTAGGAGAGTCAGGGCCCACTGACCAGGCTACACATGTAGATGAGGCAGACCTCCCACCTGCTCCAGTTCGTAGAGGTGCCACCCCCTAGACGGAGGACATGGAGATTCATCTAGAGGAGCCTGAGGGCCAGACATTCATGCATACATAGGACTCTCCTATCACCACTGGCGCAACACCTTCTTCATCAGCCCCTGTTGACCCTTCTCATATGCAGTATGAGGCACCATTTGTGGACCGCGTATATCGGTCGTGTTTGATTGCTCATAGTGGTTTTGAGACCAGAGCCGATTTATTATTGCTCAGTATGGTAGATTTTGATGTTATATTGGGCATGGACTGGTTGCCGCCCCTTTATGCTATTCTTGATTGTGACGCTAAGACCGTGACGCTGGCTATGCCAGACTTACCACAATCAGAGTGAGGTGTTCCTTAGAGTATACTCCCCACATGGTTATTTTATTTTTTAAGGCTTAGCGAATGGTTGAGAAGGGATGTGATGCGTATCTGGCCTATGTGTCACACCTCTTTTTTGCCACACAACCCTATTACGAGGTTGGTGAAGAGTTTTTCCAATTAAAGTGACATTTTGAAAACGGATTATTTATTATTTAGAGTCGCCACTTGGAATTGAGTTTTGGTGTTCCAACTCACCTTTTATTGAATTCCTTATCAAAAGGAAGATTTGACTCCTAATTTATGGTCTACAAAAACAGAAGACTGAGTAAGAAATTCTGTTGACCGAGGGGAAGGTGTAAGGCACCCCTCGAGTCCCGTGGTTCTAGCACGATCCCTTTATTGATTAATGTAAGGCTTAAATCAATTTTTAGCTATTCTTGTATTTGATTGATTATGGTTTATTTATTATCGCTTAATTGATTATTATATTTTATTATTTGTGTTCACCTAGATGCGGTACGCATACAAAGTACTTCTTTGAAATTAAATGTTAAACCAAGGTACGGAATGTACACATGGTTATAATATAATTATTTTAAATTTAAAGGCATCGAGACGCGGAATTCGCACATGATCCTTTTAGTACTTAATCGTACCAATCCAAGGTTCGGGTATGAACACATGGGCTAATATTTAAAGTACATCTAAAAAATTTCTAGTGTTTTAGAGTATTTCAATTATTTTTGTCTCTATCATATTCGAGATATATATTTGTATTTTTTATTATTTTTACTCTTGGAAGAAGTCATGAATTAGTTCATACTCCCTCATAATTATTTGCGCTTCTATCTTTTTAACTAATGGAATAAGTCTGAAGTACCATTTAGGCTCACTTTCTTTTAGCTAACTCTAAAACCAGATTTATTCCCCTTATTGTTCCACTTACTAATGAGTTATATTAATTCCGATACACGGCAAATTAACATGAAATAAAATTATGTCCGTTGAATTATATGCCATGACATCTTAAAGATTAATAACAAAACAAAGTTATATAAATGAACTAATGATGCCAGCGTTATCATTTCTTATCTAATTAAATATGAATCCTTTGGCAATATAGACATTATATAGAACAAAGAATAAATTCAAATGATGAAAACACAATCTAACAAAATCTTAAGCACATATTGATAACTATATTATCTAAAAAAAGATGAATGACTAAATATAACAATGTATTTTGAAGTTTTAAAATGTAAACATAATTAAGACAAAAAAAAAATTAACCATGTGGTTGAACCAAAGTAATGAAAATATTTTACTTAACTAAACTAAAAAAATCTTGACACAATTATAAACCAAAGAATTATCAGAATATTTTGGATTTATGCTTTTGGGTACTGTTTGAGTTATTTAATTAAACACCATATTAAATTATAGATACATGAAATAGAACAATGCTTGTGTTAAAACTCAATTGCAAGAACATGTAACTTTATTCTTTTTTGAACTAATGGGATCCTACCACATTCAAGTAATTTGCCTTTACTAGAAATTATATGAGCCAATTCTAAAACTATTCAAAGTAAGTAAAATTAAATTACACCAAACTTATCACTAACTTAGTTACCAGGATGCTAGTTCAATGACGAAGAAATAAAAAAAGTTTTAATCCTAAATGAAGAATAAGTTACATGAAAATTACGGCAAGATAATAGGTTCGAACTAAAATTTAAAAGTAAGGAACAGATAAAAAAGAAGGACATAACTGTTACCTTTTATGAAACTTTCAAAGAGCAAAGGTAACAACTATAATCTACTCGCTTGAATTCGCGAACTCAAAATCTGAAACGACGCTTCAATCTCCGACTCTCTCTTTCTTTCTTCTTACCTTTTCTTCTTTCCTTTTTTCTTATTCTTTTCCCGTCAGTTCCTTTTTTCCTTTCTTCTTTTGTGTTGCCGTCTTCTTTTCTTTTCTTTTTTTCGTTCTTTCCCAGGCCTCTTTTTCTTTCGTTCCTTTTTTGTTTGCTTTTTCTTTTCTGAAAATAATTTTTCTCTTTCCCCCCCTTCTCTTTTGTGTATACCCAACATATATATATATATATATATATATATATAGAATATGTGGGATGAATGGAGGAGATAGAGTTGGAGTTGGAGTGGAAGAATGGAGTTGAGATATATTAGAAGGAAATCATGCGGAGAGGGTTGAGGAGATCATGGTGAGTAGTTAGGATAATAATTTTTGAATCTTTCAAGATTTATCCCCTTTTTTAAAAATAAAACTAAATTAAAATTAAAAACTACATCAAACAAAGTGTGTGTGCATAGTGACGTGAGGGGTGGGGGAAATTAGGATTTTTTTTGTTTTAAACTTTTTTTTTCTTAAATAAAAGAAGGTAAAACACGTTGTGTATATATATATATATATATATATATANNNTTTTACTTATAAAAATAAAAAGAAATATATGTATATATATATATATATATATATATATATATATATATATATATATATATATATTAACCAACTTACTTTTAGACTTAAAGAAAACTCAACATTTACACTATAGTTTAAATTATACTAAAAGAAGTACTACTATAACTTACATTTAAATCGGAAAAAAAACCAAGCTTTTGTATTTTATATATATATAAGATTGTGAATATGTAGGAACAAATCTTATATTCTAAGAATGTGAATATTTTTTTGTAATTTTTAATTTTCTTAAATAAAACCTATTAAGAGTAAGATAAAAATTTATNATTATATGAGCCAATTCTAAAACTATTCAAAGTAAGTAAAATTAAATTACACCAAACTTATCACTAACTTAGTTACCAGGATGCTAGTTCAATGACGAAGAAATAAAAAAAGTTTTAATCCTAAATGAAGAATAAGTTACATGAAAATTACGGCAAGATAATAGGTTCGAACTAAAATTTAAAAGTAAGGAACAGATAAAAAAGAAGGACATAACTGTTACCTTTTATGAAACTTTCAAAGAGCAAAGGTAACAACTATAATCTACTCGCTTGAATTTGCGAACACAAAATCTGAAACGACGCTTCAATCTCCGACTCTCTCTTTCTTTCTTCTTACCTTTTCTTCTTTCCTTTTTTCTTATTCTTTTCCCGTCAGTTCCTTTTTTCCTTTCTTCTTTTGTGTTGCCGTCTTCTTTTCTTTTCTTTTTTTCGTTCTTTCCCAGGCCTCTTTTTCTTTCGTTCCTTTTTTGTTTGCTTTTTCTTTTCTGAAAATAATTTTTCTCTTTCCCCCCCTTCTCTTTTGTGTATACCCAACATATATATATATATATATATATATATATAGAATATGTGGGATGAATGGAGGAGATAGAGTTGGAGTTGGAGTGGAAGAATGGAGTTGAGATATATTAGAAGGAAATCATGCGGAGAGGGTTGAGGAGATCATGGTGANTATATATATATATATATATATATATATATATATTAACCAACTTACTTTTAGACTTAAAGAAAACTCAACATTTACACTATAGTTTAAATTATACTAAAAGAAGTACTACTATAACTTACATTTAAATCGGAAAAAAAACCAAGCTTTTGTATTTTATATATATATAAGATTGTGAATATGTAGGAACAAATCTTATATTCTAAGAATGTGAATATTTTTTTGTAATTTTTAATTTTCTTAAATAAAACCTATTAAGAGTAAGATAAAAATTTATAATATTAAGATTAGACCTAAAAGAAATATTTACATCAAAATAGTATAGAATTTGGGTGTGGTCAAAAATTAGTTGTTCACACTATGTGAGAGATGTCTGTATTGATACCCCTACAGTTGAGTCAATTCTAGTTGTGGGGGATTTCCCTGATGTATTTCCAGCTGATCTTCCGGGCATGTCGCCTGACAGAGATATTGATTTTGGCAATGATTTGTTGCCGGGCACTCAGCCCATATCTATTCCTCCTTACCGTATGGCTCCCCCTGAGTTGAAGGAGCAGTTGCAGGAGTTGCTTGATAAGGGTTTCATTAGGCCCAGTGTGTCACCTTGGGTGCTCCGGTCTTGTTTGTGAAAAAGGATGGTTCTATGCGTATGTGTATTGATTATCGCCAGCTGAACAAGGTTACAATGAAGAACAAATATCCATTGCCTCGCATTGATGATTTATTTGATCAGTTACAGGGTGCCAGGGTGTTTTCCAAGATTGACTTGCGTTCAGGCTATCATCAGTTGAAGATTCGGGAGCCGGTTATCCCGAAGACTGCTTTCAGGACCATATATGGTCATTCTAAATTTCTTGTCATGTCTTTTGGGCTGACCAATAACCCGGCAGACTCTATGCATTTGATGCACAATGTGTTCCGGCCTTATCTTGACTCCTTCGTCATTGTGTTTATTGACAACATTCTAGTGTATTCCGGGACTCGAGAAGATCATGAGAAGCACCTGAGGACTTTGCTTCAGACTTTGAGGGAGAAGAGGTTGTATGCAAAATTTTCTAAGTGTGAGTTCTGGCTTGATTCAATGGCATTCTTGGGCCACGTTGTATCTAGTGATGGGATCAAGGTAGATCCGAAGAAGGTGGAGGTAGTGCAGAGTTGGCCTAGACCACCATCAGCTACGGAGATCCGCAGTTTCCTTTGTTTGGCGGGATATTACCGTCGCTTTGTAGAGGGATTTTCATCTATTATGGCACCTATGAACAGGATGACCCACAAAGGTGCTCTGTTCAGGTGGACAGAGGAGTGTGAAGAGAGCTTTCAGAAGCTCAAGATAGCTTTGACTACAGCCCCAGTATTAGTATTGCCTACAGGTTCGGGATCTTACTGTCCATTGTGATGCCTCGAGGATTGGCCTTGGCGCGGTGTTGATGCAGGACGGTAGGGTGATTGCCTACGCGTCCAGACAATTGAAGGTTCATGAGAAGAATTATCATGTCCACGATCTTGGGTTAGCAGCTATTGTTCACGCCTTGAAGATCTGGCGCCATTATTTGTACGGTGTTCCTTGTGAGATCTACACTGATCACCGGAGTTTGCAGCACCTGTTCAAGCAAAAGGACCTTAATTTACGTCAAGGGGAAGGTGATAAGTAGGGATTTTAGCTTATTATTTGCTCTCTTTTACTTATGTTTTGAGCCAAAAATGCGTGAAGGTATTCCGGAAACTAACTTAATATGCTTGCTTGCAGGGATTATTCAAAATGAGCCAAAGGAGCCATGATCAACTCATAAAGAAGTCAAAACCTTAACAAAAACCAAGATTAGGCCAAAGGTATGAAACGCGGACCGCGACAGAAAAGTGCGACCGCGAAAGTATCAACGCGGTCGCAGACATTATTTCGAGGTCCGAAAAATGAAGAATCAGAGAGATGGTTTTTGGGCACAAACATGAACGCGGACCGCGGTAAGAAAATGCAGCCGCGAAAGTACCGGCGCGGCCGTGATAGGAATTCCGCGGACCGCGGTTGCTAAGTTTCAGAGAGTTCATAATTCAAGAAAAAATGAGAAGGGCGGTACGCGTCAAAATTACGCGGCCGCGGTGGAAATTTCACGGTCCGCGAAACAATGTTCGACCCAGACCCATAAGTGAAGAAACACGGACCGCGATCAGAATTACGCGGCCGCGAAAGCAAGAGTGCGGCCCCTGTCAGAATTACGCGGCCGTGAAACCTCCGTAGGGGTATATTTGTCCGAAAATTTTAGCCTTTTTTGTCATTTTTAGGTTAGGTTATATTTTTAATGAGCACGTGAGATGGCTAGGTTTTCCTATTTGGGTAGTTTTGTACAAGATTTACCTTATTTAGATTTTCATATTTTAATTTAGTATTATGGATTTTATCTTCTCTTTATTTTTGATTTCTGCTATCATTATGAGTAGCTAGAACCATATCTAGGATCGTGACCCAACCCTAGTATGGATATTTAATGGGTCTTGAATTTTAGGGCTTGATTATTTATGAGTTAGTGATATTTAGCCTAGTTCATGCTAGAATTGAAGAATTAGTGTGCAAACACTGATTCATGCCTTTATGACTTAGGCTCTTCTTGAGAAAGAGGGACTAAGTCTAGAAAAACTAGGCTAACAAGGAATTGGGGTGAATCAGGAAATTGATAGCCCCAATTAAAGGGTTAAACCTAGAGATAGTAAAACCCGACTTGAGCTAATATCACTTCTATTGCATGAACACCCATTTGGACTTGAGAAATCCAAATTGGGTAAAATACTCAAACTACCGAGAGGTATAAAGTGAGTACTTATGTGTGATGGCTATATTACGACCCCAATCAAATCAAGCTTTCCCTAGATTCTTAATACCCGTTAAATATTCACCTAGGCGGAAATCACTACCCTAGTCCTTTTAAACACTTGAAAACCATCATAAAAAATATTGTACTTAGCTTCAATCTTAGCATACAATAGAAATATAAGTAGAAGTAGAATCAACACCAACATGTGTGGAAGTGAAATTAGGAACAAGACACGCATTTAGATTTAGATAAATACCTAATTCCAAATCAATTAACTCCCCGTGGAAATCGATCCCGACCTTGTTGGGTAAAACTGCTTTGACCATTCTCGCTACTCAATAGTGGTGTAGGTTCCGCACCGATCAATTTTCTATCTAACTATTTGTGTGTTTTGTTTTTCTTTACTTCCGTTTTTCTAATTTTTGTGTGTCAGTTGCTTTAGGTACCAAATGGCTCATAATGAATCTCTCGGACATATTCCTCAGGGGGGGGGGAGGTAGATGAAAATTATGTGGATGAGGTTAATATAGAACCCCAAGTACAAAGATGAGGCCGCCTACCTCATGACAACGTGCCAAACCCTCCCCCACCTCCTCCAAGGGAAGCACACCTGGTGTTACCCAATGAAGGCTACGCAAGTGCAATTGTCTCGCCCCAGATTCGGGCGGGCAATTTTGAAATAACCAATGTCATGCTTACTCTATTGGAGAAAAAGGGGTTTCTTCACCAGAGCTCCCCATCAGAACGCATATCAGCATCTCAAAGGTTTTTTAGACACATGCTGGGGGAGCAAGCATACAAATGTATCTGAGGACGCTTTGAGATTTAGGCTTTTCCCATTTTCACTTAGAGGGAAGGCTTTGGATTGGCTTGAGAGGATACCCAACCATTCCATCACCACTTGGGATGAGTTGGCTGAGACGTTCATAGCAAAGTTTTTCTCTCCGGGAATATGGAAACATTGAGGGATGAGATCCTTGCTTTTAAATAGGAGCCAAATGAACCCTTACATGAAATTTGGGAACGGTACTTGGCAATGGTCAAAGAATGACCCAACAACGATATGGATGAAGCAATGATCCAACAAACATTTTATAGGGGCATCAACACAATGAACCAGTGTGTGGTGAATCATCTCGCAGGGGGTAACTTCATGAACACGCCATATTCAGAGGCATGTGAAATACTAGATGAGATGGCGGACACCTCCTCAGCTTGGCAAAGTCGGGCAAACGTTCCTTAGGATGAACCTAATTTCATCCACCTTCACAAGGAACTTCATGATCATGGACAAGCCATAGCAGAGTTGACAACTACTATGAATCAGTTAGCAAAGGCTCAACTTCAGCAGGTTCAGGGGCCAAAGCAAGTAAACGCCATGGAAGGAGTGAATGTAATGATCAACAAGAGAAGACAACATGGTCAACAAGTGCAAAACAATCAAGATGAATTTGAGAAAACTGGTAGTGGTTACAATTAAGACGATTCTTATAATGATCAAAGTGAAGAGGTTTTGTATGCCAATAATTACCAAGGTCAACGGAAAAATACTCCAAATCAACAATGCAGATCACAAGGAAATAATCAAAATTGGGGCAACCAAGGCCAAGGGAATTGGAATAGTGGAAACAACAACAATCCAAACAATTGGGGGAACAACAATCAAAACTGGGGGAATCAAAGAAATAACCAAGGCAATTGTGTCACGACCCCAAATCCTAACAGGTCGTGATGGCGCCTATCGTGGAACTAGGCTATCCAACCATCACCTTACTGCGCTTTTGTTCAATTATAATAGTTCAAAATTAAATAATAAGCAAGCAACCACATCATAATTAATATAATTAAGTATTAGCGTTCCCATATTAACCTAAACAACCTCCCAAGAACTGGAGTCAATAGTCATGAGCATCTAAGAATAAATAAACTAACTCTGCTAAAACTATAATATATGTCTCTGAATCAATGCTAAGACTAAATAAGGAAGGGAAATGGAGAAG